>CAUYQV010112236.1:0-16005 GCA_963574575.1 Galagoides demidoff
CTAAGAACTGTACGCAGCTTAAAATTTAAACAAATTATTTCTGAATCCAGACTCTGGTTGACCACAGGTAACAACAAAAAAGGAAACCTGCAAACAAGGGGTGAGGGCTACTATAAAGAGTTGTAGGTCACACCTAGACAACTGCAATGCTCCTACGTGAGCCTGCTGCCCCATCTGTTCACTACCTAGCAATAAGGAAAAGCCTAAAATGACTATTTGTAACTCCTTGCCCAAACCTTCCCTTACTTAAAATAACACACAGTTTACAGGGCCTAGGTGACTCAGATGGTTCCTAATTTTTCCTTGTGAGATCAGGGAACCAACTTTACACATAGGACATCTTTGTTAAAAGAGACAGCAGACCCTGTGACTTCTTCATTATGAGATGCAGTATGTAGTCTCCAAGCCTCAGTCTGTCTGTCTGTAAAATGGAGCAACTGATGACTTTACAAGGGCTAAAGGAAATAATATATGCAAATCAGTGGCAATCCCTGGCAACTATAAATTTAAGTTGTTATTATTTTTTTCACCATGCTCTTTCAAAACAACTTTATTGATAACAACTCAAATGTACTGTGTAATGATTTTTAATATATTCGGGTATATGCAACAGTGCAATTTTAAGAGCATTTCATCACTTCAAAAAAATTTTCAGTATCCTTTAGTTCCCATCTTTCCTATTTCCCTAGGTCTAAGCAATCACTCATTTATTTCTGTAGATTTCCTCATTACAGGTCATTTACTATGAACGTAGCCATGTATGTTCTTTGTGACTATCTTCTTTCACTTAGCATGTGTTCAAGGGCCACTCAGGTACCAAGATTTCATTCTTTATAACTGAGTAATATTTAAAATTCCACTGTGCATATGTACAAAAGTTTGTTTATCCATTCTTCAGTTACAGACATGGAGGTTGTTTCCACCTCTTGCCTATTCTGAATAATCCTGCCAAATATGTTTATGTACAAGTGTTGGTGTGGGCGTATGTTTTCATTTCTCTTAGTGGCATTCCTGTGCATGGAATTGCTCAGCCATATAGTAAGTCTATCTTGGATAATTGGAGAAACTTCCAGATTGTTTTCCAAAGCAGCTGCACCTTTTACTTTCCTACCCACACTGTAGAAGAGCTCCAGTTTTTTGGCACTTTGTTACCTTGACTTACTGATGTGAAGTGGCATTTTGTGGCTCTGATTTGCATGTCCCTGGTGACTAATGAAGCCAAGCATTTTTCACAGGCTTAACGCCTATTTATATATCTTCCTAGAAGAAGGATCTCTATTCAGATCCTTTTGCTTGTTTTTAATTGTACTGTTACCAAATACATAATTGGTAAATATTGTACAAATACATAATTGGTAAACTTCCCTCCCACCTGTGGACTGTCTTTCTCACATTCTTTTAACTTGTACTGAAGCAAAATTTAGTCTGTTTTTGTTTTTTAATACATTAGAGAAATTATCCCCTAGATTTTTTTCCTTTAAATGCTATTTATAAATATGTTTACTTTAGTACTTAAATTACAATTCCAGCTCCCACTTCATGTGATTGCATATTATTTTACAACACCTGAAATAGATCTTCCCCCCAAAAAGCACCTAAAATTTCTGTTCCTCTTGGCTGTCATATTCAAACACTCATGACTTTATGACATCATTTGGCAGCAAATACTATATATCACTGAAAAGTAAGATGTATAAATGTGTTACTTTGTGATAAGGTAGAATATTTTAACACAGTGGGTTTTTACATAAATAAGCCCCAAACAAGCCATTCTTATATAGCTCTTGGGGGAAAGGCCCTTGTTATATATCAACATTTTTAATTATTTTTTTTTTATAACATCTGACAAAAAATAAAACATTGACTTTTCCTTATCCCTGACGTTATTATACATTTTGAGTCTCGGGGACAATTGAAAGTTTGACTCTGCTTAATCAGACCTTAAGTTACAGAGTGCAGTATCTATTGCCTTCAAGGCTTAGTTTTATGTAGTGAAAAGACTATCATATTTGAACAGCTAATCCAAATATTTATTTTCCTCTCATATACGCAAAATCTGTCTTTTTTTTTTTTTTTTTTGCCGTTTTTATTTTTTTGGCCAGGGCTGGGTTTGAACCCACCACCCTTGGTATCTGGGGCCGGCGCCTTATTCCTTGAGCCACAGGCACAGCCCAGAAAATCTGTCTCTTCATCTGCACTCTCTTAACCTGTTTACAGTTACCATAATTTGTATGTAAAGTTGAAATCTACTACCTCATCTCATAAAGGTGTGTTTAGACATGATATAATGTATATGTATGATACATATGATATGTATAAATATGTATGATATATATACATGATATACATTTTTATATATACAAAATGAATACAGTATTGGTTTATCAGGCAATTTTCTTTTTTTTTTTTTTTTGAGATGGAGCCTCAAGCTATTCCCCTGGGTAGAGCATGGCATCACAGCTCACAGCAACCTCCAACTCCTGGGCTCCAGCAAGTCTCCTGCCTCCGCCTCCCAGTAGCTGGGACCACAGGCGCCCGCCACAACGCCTGGCCATTTTTTGGTTGCAGCCATCATTGTTGTTTGGCGGGCCGGGCTGGGGATTCAAACCCGCCACCTTAGGTGTACATGGCTGGCGCCTTAGCCAATTGAGCCATAGGCGCCGAGCCAGGCAATTTTCTTAAAAGCTTATTTTAGGTTCTCATTTCTGTTTTTTTTTTTGAGACAGAGCCTCAAGCTGTCCCCCTGGGTAGAGTACCGTGGCATCACAGCTCACAGCAACCTCCAACTCCTGGGCTCAAGCGAGTCTCCTGCCTCAGCCTTCCAAGTAGCTGGGACTACGGGCACCGCCACAACGCCTGGCTATTGTCTGGTTGCAGCTGTCATTGTTGTTTGGCAGGCCCGGGCTGGATTCGAACCCACCACCTTAGGTGTATGTGGCTGGCGCCCTAGCCACTTGAGCCACAGGCGCCGAGCCAAGTTTCTCATTTCCTGATTTTTTTCATTTGCCTTCAACTATTTAGTTTACACCCCTGAAACTGCAACAGTGCATCGAAAACTACGAGAGGTGGAGAGGATATGTTTTTCTAATACTCATGTCCAATTTCCCTCTATTCTTACTGTGCTTTTACATACAGATACTTAGAAAATGCTAATCAACACAATGCTTAGGTAGTTCCAATTTTGTTTTTTCCTCTGGCCTCCTATCCTGTGTTTTTTCACTTTTTATTTTCCTGGCTATCTGGGGATAACCAGAGTTCAAAAGCAAAAAAAAAAAAAAAAAAACCAAACCACCACTACCACCACCATCACCCCCCAAAAAAGCAGCCAGAGAAAACCGTGGTTGGGTCCTTAAGAGATACAACTCTTTCGTAATTATAGCGTGCTTGTAATCTTCATCAAGACAACAGCAGCTTGAGATTCATGTTAGCTTTCTCACGATACTCATTACACTGCCTGCTATCCAGAGATGTAATACACATTCCTGGAACAGAATTTCAAAAAGTTAAGTTTGGCAAAGCCTAGGGTAATAACTAAACCCTGTTCTTTAGCTCTGCCATTCCTTAGCCCTGAGTGCCCATCACCTCTGGGGCTTAGGGTCATCAGGAGAGCTCTATGGGACCCCAGTAGATTCCTGTTCTCCCAACACTATTTCTTGAAAAGGTTATTCTTTCCCCCATTGTATAGTTTTTGACAGACATATTGAAAACCCATCGTCCATATAGATGTCAAAGTTTATTTTTGGACTCTCAATTCTATTACATTAATCTCCACGTCTATCCTCGTGTCAGTACCACACTTCTTTGATTACTATTGGTTTGTAATAAGTCTTGAAATCAGGAGGTATGCATTCTACATTTTTCTTCTGCAAGATTGTTTTAGCTATTGTGAATTCCTTGTAATTTCATATGAATTTTAGAATCAGCTTGTTAATTTATGCAAAGTCAGATGGGGTTCTGATAGGGGTTGCAGTGAATTTGTACACTGATTTGCAGAGGCTTGCCTTCTAAACCTTAAGTCTTCTGAACCATGAACAGGATATTTTTTCAGTTGTTAAATCCTTTTCAATTTCTTTTAATAATGTTTTATAGTTTTATAGGGTTCAGGGTGTGCTTTATACACTCTTAATTATCCCTAAGTACTTTATTCTTTTGATGCTATAGGAAATGGAATTCTTCACTTAATTTCATTTTTAGATTGAAGTGTTTAGAAATATAGCTGATTTTTGCATATCAATCTGTATAACAATGACTTACTGAAGTCATTATTAGATTTTTTAGTGGAGTCTTTAGGATTTTCTATATATGAGATCATGTTATCTACACACAGAGATAGTGCAGCCAGAATCTTTCTCTGCCAGGTCCTTGGTCTCAGAGATTTGAACAATGAATCCATGGACCACCACCACAAGCAAGCAAAAGGACAGATTTTTATTCATAGATAAGGGGAGAAAAAGAAAAAGCCTTCCGCACATCAAAGGGGCATTCTGAGCAAGTAGTCCATGTGGGCCTTCTGTCTGGGGGTTTATATACAGCCCTTCCTACTCATCAGGCAGGGTGATTTAGGAAGATGGAATGTCACAACTATTTGCCACCAGGGGCCAAAGGGCAGAATTTTTTTTTTTTGTTTGAGACAGAGCCTCAAGCTATGCCCCTGGGTAGAGTGCTGTGGCATCACAGCTCACAGCAACCTCCAACTCCTGGGCTCAAGTGAGTCTCCTGCCTCTGCCTCCCAAGTAGCTGGGACCACAGGTGCCTGCCACAATGCCTGGCTATTTTTTGGTTGCAGCCATTGTTGTTTGGCAGGCCCAGGCTGGATTCGAACCCACCACCTTAGGTGTATGTGGCTGGCACCTTAGCTGCTTAAGCCAAAGGCACTGAGCCCAAAGGGCAGAATTTTAAAACTGCCCTCGTGTGTAGTAGGAATGCAGGGTCTTGTTTTGCTTAGGATGTGTTCTCTGCTTTAGGAGTGGCAGCTTAGGGGAGAGATGCTGATCTGACTGGCTCTTGGACCTGGTTGGCTCCAGAGAATATGGTTGAGCTTGCTTAGACCTAACAATGGGGTTCATGTCCATTCCACAGGGAACAGCTGAAACCTGCTCCTCTTCCTTTCCTATCTGGATGCCTTTTATTTCTGTTCCTTTTTTTTCTTTTTTTTTTGAGACGGAGTCTCAAGCTATCCCCCTGGGTAGAGTGCCATAGCATCACAGCTCATAGCAACCTCCAACTCCTGGGCTCAAGCGAGTCTCCTGCCTCCGCCTCCCAAGTAGCTGGGACCACAGGCGCCTGCCACAACGCCTGGCCATTTTTTGTTTGCAGCCATCATTGTTGTTTGGCGGGCCCGGGCTGGGGATTCAAACCTGCCACCTTAGGTGTACGTGGCTGGCTGCCACAGGCACCGAGCCTTTATTTCTGTTTCTTACCTAACAGAATCTCCAGTACAATGTTGAATAGAAGTGTTAAGAATAGAAATACTGGTGGGGTGGCTCATGCCTAAAATCCTAGCACTCTGGGAGGCCAAGGCAGATCGACCGCTTGAGCTCAGGAGTTGGAAACCAGTCTGAGCAAGAGTGAGACCCCCATCTCTACTAAAAATAGAATAACCAGGGTGGCACCCATAGCTCAGTGGGTAGGACACCAGCCATATACACTAAGGTTGTGGGTTTGAACCCAGCCTGGGCCAGCTGGACAATAATGACAACTGCAACAACAACAACAAAAATAGCCAGGGGCAGTGCCTATGGCTCAAGGAGTAGGACGCCGGCCCCATATACCGGAGGTGGCCAGTTCAAACCTGATCCCGGCCAAAAACTTCAAAAAAAAAAAAATCCGGGCATTGTGGTGGCACCTGTAGTCCCAGCTACTTGGGATGCTGAGGCAAGAGAATTGCTTAAGCCCAAGAGTTTGAGGTTGCTGTGACCTGTAATGCCACGGCACTCTACCAAGAGCCTCACAGTGAGATTCTGTCTCAAAGAAAAAAAAAATAGAAAAACTAGCTGGGCATAGAGGCGTAGGTCTGTTGTTTCAGCTACTCAGAAGGCTGAGGCAAGAGAATTGCTTAAGTCCAAGAGTTTGAGGTTGCTGTGAGCTATGGTGCCACAGCATTCTTATCCAGGGTAACAAAGTGAGACTCTTCAAAAAAAAAAAAATAGAAATACTTGTTCCTGATCTTAGGGGAATAACATCAGTCTTCATTTTGTAGGAGGGTAATTAGCTGTGGCTTTTTCATTGATATCCTTTATCAGGTTCAACAAACTCCATCCTATCTGTGGTTAAGTGTTTTTGTCATGAAAGGGTGTTGGATTTTGTCAAATATATTTTCTACATATATTAAGATAAAGTATAATGGTTGCTTTTTATTCAGATGATGTATTACATTTAATCATTGTTTTAAAATGTCCTAAGGATTTGCTTTAATCAGATGTGGTAAGGTGACAAACAAGTGCTTTATAGATCCCTAGAGGAGAGGGCATATGCCATGTCAGGCCCTGTGGGGGAACACCAAGACTGGGCAGAAAATCTAAGGAAAAAGCACATACCAGAGCCTTTATCAGGATGCCTGTGGGAAGGAATGGGCAGACAGGGTAGGCAAGTCTCAGCAAGTTTGCGACTAGATATATGAATAATTTCGGTGTACTCTGGCCTATAGAAAATGGTGTTTAGTTTTCCAGTTCCTGGTCTTGGGGGTGATTTAGTGGCTTTGGTGTCAGAGAATTAGATAAAGGAGGTGGTTGGGCATAGGGGTTTTGGATTGTTTGCATGTGACAGCTGTTTGCAATTTCTAGGAATTTGATAGCCCTGGGAGGGACAGTCTCTTCAGGGCCCAGATGTCAAAGCATCATAAAATATAGTGGTCCACAGTCATGGAATAGTGCTAAAAGACGTAACCACTCATAATTGTGACATAATTCGTGACTAGTGACAAGGGAAAGTAAATAAATGTCTAAGTTTAAAAATATATAGAAAGAGAAAATTTAAAACATGATTAATACAATAATTTTTCATTGTTGAACCAACCATGCAGCCCTAGGATAAATCACATTTGATTATGGTGTATAATTCTATTTATATATTGCCAGGTTCAGTTTGTTAATGTTTCGTTGAGGGTTTATATCTATATTCAAAAGAGATATTGGTATTGGCTCGGCACCTGTAGCTCAGCGGCTAGGGCGCCAGCCACATACACTGAAGCTGGCAGGTTCAAATCCAGCCCAGGCCTGCCAAACAACCATGACAACTGCAATCAAAAAATAGCCAGGCTTTGTGGTGGGTGCCTATAATCCCAGCTACTTGGGAGACTGAGGCAAGAGAATTGCTTAAGCCTAAGAGTTTGAGGTTGCTGTGAGCTGTGATGCCACAGACTCACTATGTCGCTCTTGGTAGAGTGCTGTCAAAAAATATATATATATATACTGGTTTGTAGTTTTATGTTCTTGTGATATTTTTGCTTGGATTCAGTATCAGAGTAATACTGGCTTCATAAAGTGAAGAGATTGTGAAGAGTTGCTATTAATTTTTGTTTAATACTTGGTAGAGTTCGGCAGTAAACCCATCTCGGCCTAGCCTTTTCTTTGTGGGTATTTTTATTACTACTTCAATTGTTTCACTTATATGTCTGTGTAGAGTGTAATCTCTTCTTAAGTCAGTTTAATAGTTTCTGCTATTCTAGGAATTTATTCATTTTATTGAAATTATTTGTTGTTTAGGTCACAGTATCCCTTTATAATCTCTCTTTTTTTTTTTTGATCAAGGTTTCCTGTGGTTCTGTGAATATATTTATAGTGGCTACATTTAAAGTCTTTTTCTTGTGAGATACAATAGCTCATGTCTGTAATCCCAGCACTTTGGGAGGCCAAGGCAGGATTGCTTCAGGTAGGAGTTCAAGACCAGCCTGGGAACCTAGTGAGATCCCTATCTCTACAAAAAATTAAAAAGATAGCCAAGCATGGTGGCTTATAATGTAGTCCTAGCCACTGAGGAGGCTGGGCCAAGAGGATCACTTGAAGCCCAGCAGTTTGAGGCTGCGGTGAACTGTGGTCATACAGGTACTGCTACACTTCAGCCTGGCCAACAGAATGAGCCCTGATCTAAAAAAATAAAGAATTCAAAGTCTTTTTCTGATGACTCCCATATCTGCTCAGTCTCACAGATAGTTATTGTTTATTTTTTTCTAAGTGAATGGATCAGACTTTCCTATTTCTTAGAGTGCCTCGTAAGTTTTTATTAGAAATTGGACATTGGAGATACAGCAACTCTGGGTACTGTTGCTCCCTCCTCTCTGTGGCTTGTTATTTTTATTTGCTGGTTTATTTAGTGACTGGTGAGACTATTTTAGCAAAGCCTGTTATCTCCATTCCACTCCCCCTGTTGCTCCTTAGAGAGCCACACCTTTGGGTGCATCCCGGTCACTCTGGGATAACTGCTGCTCTAACTCCCTTCCTCTCTCTCCAGGACCATGCCCAGAGGTTAAATTTCACAATTTTCTGGCTGATTACTATTTTCAACAATGTCCTGGGACATAAACTGCCTTACAGATTAATCCAATCAAATTCCACTTCCTTTAAAGGAATGGTTTCTGAGGCCAGTGTTTGATAATTTTGACCCCAAGAGGATACCTTCCAGCTACCTTATGCCCCCAGGTCCCCCCTGCAAATTAGAGGGCATACAATTTCACCTGCATCTTGACTTTCCTCCCAGTTACCCATCATCACAATCTCAACTATTCTTGAGACATCCTTAGGCTTAAACTTCCCCAAGCTCTGTTACAAATGAAATCAGTTCCTTTGGGAAGAGATGTTGGGTAATACGGGTTTTACGCCCTTTGTATCCCCCTGCCCTAACAAGCAAAATCTCTCAACCAGGCTCTGGGGTTGGATATATAGACAATAGCAGGCTGCGGTCCTCCTCAGTTTGTCTCTCCTGGTATGGAACCAACATCATAGGACCTTGGGCTGGGTGGTCAGGGCTCCAGTGTACTTAGCATACTGCAACCCAAGTACAATCTCGGCACCTGTAGCCCAGTAGTTACAGCGCCAGCCACATACACCAAGGCTGGCGGGTTCAAACCCAACCCGAGCCAGCTAAACAATAATGACAACTGCAACCAAAAAATAGCCCGGCGTTGTGGCCGGCGCCTGTAATCCCAGGTACTTGGAGGCTGAGGCAAGAGAATTGCTTGAGCCCAAGAGTTAGAGCTTGCTGTGAGCTGTGATGCCACAGTACTCTACTGAGGGTGACATAGTGAGACTCTGTCTCAAATAAAAAAGACAAAATAGGGTGGTGCCTGTGGTTCAGTGAGTAGGATGCCAGCCCCATATCCTGAGGGTGGCAGGTTCAAACCCAGCCCTAGCCAAACTGCAACAACCACCACAACAACAAAAAGACAAAGTAAACTCTCCATTCCATGAACAAGGGCTTGTGGAAGAGGGAACCTCCCAACTCACCTCGGACTTAGCCTCAGCAAAGGTAGATGAGAAATGCTGATGTCCTGGCCTTCCTAGGAGGAAAGCCTCCCACCCCATCTGGACCAGAGAAAGGCCCTTTGTTCTTAGCTCTAGCAGTCTGGAATAGTCTCTACCAGGCTGGGCTGGCAGTGGATAGAAAGGGCATAGTTTTGCTTCAAATACCACAGACTCTCCCTTTTTTTTTTTTTTTAAACAAATTTTGATATATTTTCTTTTCTTTTCTTTTGAGACAGAGTCTCACTTTTTCACCCGGGTAGAGTGCTGTGGCTTCACAGCTCACAGCAACCTCAAACTCTTGGTCACAAGTGATCTTCTTGCCTCAGTTTCCCAAGTAGCTGGGACTACAGGTGCCTGCCACAACACCTTGCTTGTTTTTCTATTTTTAGTAGGGATAGGGTCTGCTTCTTGCTCAGGCTGGCCTGAAAGGATCAAGGAATACACCGGCCTCAGCCTCTCAGAGTGCTAGGATACAGGCAGGAGCCACCCCTGGTTTATTTTCCTGAATCAATGTTTCTTGTTTGCCCTCAGGACCGTTTCCAGAGGCATAAAATGGCTGTGTTTTCTTTTCATTAATGATTTTTCACTAGTTTCAGGAGAGAGTAGGAGAGTTGTGCTGAAAGGCAATCTCTCCACGGCTTCAGTGCTCGCCACTCATGTAGTTGTGTTTGGGAGCCAGCGAGTCTCAGAAAATGAACATGACTAGAGACGAGGCGATGGAGAATTCTGGGGCGTAGGAGAAAAACTTGTAACAGCTGCTGAGAATAGCAACCATTAGGGAAGAAACTGAGCGAATGGTGAATTCCCGGCTTAATTTCTCACTAGGTATGAATATGCAGAAAACAACTTGAAAAAGAAAAAAGCGCAGTGATTGACTCTGACTTTGTAACTTGACTACAGAGGGAGAAGAATTTGGGGAGCAGATGTGTGATCTCCATGCATTCCAGAACCACCACGGCCATCCAGGACCCGAAGAACCCAGAGCACGTGAAGACGTTTACATTTGACCGAGCGTACTGGTCTCACAGCGGGTTCCAAAAGGATAAAGACGGTGTCCTGATTTCCGCTGGTCCTAGTAGTAAATTTGCAGGCCAGGTAAATCGTTTTAAAACACAATTTCAATCCTAGATGTTTTGGTTTTGTTTTATTTTTGTTTGATGACATGTTCGCAATCTAATGGTACCATAATTTTTATGCAAGCATACATATAGGCTTCAATAGGGGAGTTCTTTACCTTTATTCCTTTTTCCTTCTTTTCTTTCTTTATTTATTTTTTTTGTAGAGACAGAGTTTCATTTTATCGCCCTTGGTAGAGTGCGTGGCATCACAGCTCACAGCAACCTCCAACTCCTGGGTTTAGGCAATTTTCTTGCCTCAGCCTCTGGAGTAGCTGGGACTACAGGCATCGGCCACAGTGCCCGACTATTTTTTGTTGCAGTCAGGCCAGGGCTGGGTTCGAACCCACCACCCTTGGTATATGGGGCTGGGGCCCTATCCACTGAGCCACAGGCATAGCCCCATTTATTCCTTTTTCATGCTGAACACAAGGTCCAAAATATGCAGCTGTTGCCTATGTAATTTTTAGATGCTCAAATCAGTTGACTTCCCAATGTATTGATATACAATTACATTTTGCCTATTTGAGATAAGCAATTTTTTTTTTTTGAGACAGAGCCTCAAGCTGTCGCCCTAGGTAGAGTGCTGTGGCATCACAGCTCACAGCAACCTCCAACTCCTGGGCTCAAGCGAGTCTCTTGCCTCAGCCTCCCAAGTAGCTGGGACCACAGGCACCCACCACAACACCCGCCTATGTTTTGGTTGTAGTTGTCATGGTTGTTTGGAAGACCCAGGCCGGATTTGAACCGGCCAGCTCTGGTATATGTGGCTGGTGCCTTAGCCACTTGAGCCACAGGCACCGAGCCAGCAAATTTTATCCGGCACTGAACACTTGAGAACTTCTGTGTTACTAGGCATTGATCATATGTCATGCACTGTTCTACCTTAAAATTGCACACAATTTGGTTTGGGAAGAAATGAGCTCATTGAAACGTTATAGGTTCTACGGTAAGAGTATGCATGGGATGTAATGAGACAATGAGGTCTGAAGGTGAGGCTGACATTTCAGTCTGGCAAAGGGTACTTAGGGAGCGGTTTAATAAAGGCTGTGATGTTCAGGCTGAATGAGAAGGACAAGTAGGCAGGCAAAAGGAGCAGGTGGAAAAGGATTGGAGGTGGCGGGATGCCAGCCACATACACCGAGGCTGGAGGTTTGAACTTGGCCCGGGCCAGCTAAAAAACAATGACAACTGCAACAACAACAAAAGGACAGAGAGGGTTTGGGGAGGAAATGAACAGAGCCTCAGGGACCTGTGGAACAGTCACGGGCACACATGCCATTGAAGGCACAGAAGGAATAGGAGAAAAACAAAATACAGGAAGGAACGATGGCTGAAATGTTTCCAAATATGGTGGAAATGATAAACTCACGGAGCCAAGAAGCTTAACAAGTCCTAAGGGAAGCCTACAGACGAGTCTGTCACAGTCAGTCTCATGGTGAAAGAAATTCTCAATCTAGGATTCCAAATCAAACAAAAACGATATATTTTTTCACATTTTGAATCTCTTGGAAAGATCACTGATTATCACAGCAAAAATAAGAATATCTTTTGGGGTTTATAACATATAGAAATAGGGTGGCGCCTATGGCTCAGTGGGTGGGGTGTGGCCCCATATACCGAGGGGGGCGGGTTCAAACTTGGCCCCTGCCAAACTGCAACATCAAAAAAAAAAAAACAACCCCAAACATATATATATATATATACATATATATATATATAGAGAGAGAGAGAGAGAAATAAAATATGACAACATCACCAAAAAATTGAGAGGGTAATGGAAGTATATTGTTTTAATCTTTTACACTATTTTATGGGGTGTGGACTCAAGGTTTTATACTATCTATAAAGTGATATCATTTGAAGATAAACAATTTTAAATTAAATAAATACATTGTTCTTAATCTTTTTGGTCTAGGACTTCTTTATAAAATTTTAATATGTCTGAGGTTCCCCAAAGAGCTTCCATTTCTACATGTTCTATCTATTTACTGTGTTAGAGCTTAAAACAAAGTGCACTGGGTCTAATATTGTTCCCCCAAGTTCATGTCCTTCCCAGAACCGCAGAATGTGACCTTATTTGGAAATAGTGCCATTGTGCTTGTAATTATTAAAAGAGGAATGTACTGGAATGGGTGGGCCTTTTTTTTTTTTTTTGAGACAGTCTCCTATGTCGCTCTCAGTAGAGTGCTGTGAAGTTACAGCTCACAGCAACCTCAAACTCTTGGGCTTAAGCAATTCTCTTGCCCCAGCCTCCCAAGTAGTACTATAGGAGCCCACCACAACACCCAGCTATTTTTTGGTTGCAGTTGTCGTAGTTTAGCTGGCCTGGGCTAAAAACCCACCAGCCTCGGTGTACATGGCTGGCGCTGAGCTATGCTATGGGTGCTGAGCCTGGAATGGGTGGGCCTCTAATCCAGTCTGGTGTCCTTAACAGAATTAAGTGACATAGAAACACACAAGTAGAGTGCCCTTAAAGGCAGAAAGAGATGGGGCGATGTGGTTGCAAAGTCACCGAAAGCTGAAGACAGCCAGCAGCTACCAAAGCCAAGGAAGCAGCATGAAACGGATTTTCCCTAAGAACCTCCAGAAAAAAAACGGACTCCCCAACACCTCTATCTCAGACTTCTAGTCTCCAAAACGTCAAAGAGTAAATTTCTGTTGTCTTAAGCCACTCTATTTGTGATACTTTGTTATGGCAATCCTAGGATACTAATGCACCAGGAATTTAATACATATGTATTAATCAAAGCATAATCAATATCCATTACTAGTTAACATAATACAACGTTTTCATCAAAAAATGATTTCCTGGCTCTGCGCCTGTGGCTCAATCGGCTAAGGTGCCAGCCACATACACCTAAGGTGGCAGGTTCGAATCCCCAGCCCGGGCCCGCCAAACAACAATGATGGCTGAACCCAAAAATGGCCGGGCGTTGTGGCGGGCGCCTGTGGTCCCAGCTGCTTGGGAGGCCGAGGCAGGAGACTCGCTTGAGCCCAGGAGTTGGAGGTTGCTATGAGCTGTGATGCTATGGCACTCTACCCAGGGGGATAGCTTGAGGCTCAGTCTCAAAAAAAAAAAAATGATTTTATTATCCAAGACAATACTGAAGAGAATGACATTGTTTGACATTGACATTGACATTACAAATCTCTGTAATGTTGGGCTTCACAAAAGACAGTAGGATTCTTTTGCCCTATTATAATCTACAAAATCACAAGTCACATAGCTCCTGGCAGACCCAACCTATGAGAGAATGAAGGTGAAAGGGGCGAACATTACTATCACACGCATAGTCCTCACTTTGTAAACCCCCTGAAAGACCTGGCTCTTTGTTTGTACCCTTGATGAATCCTTAACGATTAAAAAAAGAAAAGAAAAAACTCTAAAAGGAGAACTGCTGCCCTAGAGCAATCATAAATAAATAGTCAATTGTAGGGAAATGGAATTATGAAACACTCCCCCCCCCCAGCACCACAGGAAAAGAAAGAAAGAAATGACATAGCAAGATAGATTTCATGCCAACATAGCAATTATTATACTATTGAATATAAATAGTCTGAACCTGCCAATTAATAGCCAAAGATTGTCAGATTAGACAGAAAAAACAAGATCTATCAAAAATGGTTATAAATAAATAGGTATCTTGCAAATCCTATGGAACAGAAAACTAGGGAGGCTACATTTACATCACCCAGAATAGACACTGGCATGGGGAATATTTCATAACGATAAAGGAAAATTCATTCAGAAGACATAACCAGTCTACACGGGCGTGCACCTAATAACTGAGCTTTCAAAGGCAGCAGCACAAACTGATAGAGAAATAGACAAATCTACGATTGTGTTTAGTGACTTAACATTCCTATCTCAGTAATTGATAAAACAAACAAATAAATACCAGTAGGACTGTAGAAGGCCAGAGCCAACGCCATCAAGCTACTTGACAGAGCTATGTTATAGAACAGGCCCACCGTTCCCCACCCACTGCAATACCGCACGTCCTTTTCAAGCATCCATGGGACTTCCACTGCCATAGACCACGTTCCAGATCATAAAACTCACCTCCAGATATGTAAGATGGCTGTCGTCATACAAAGACTGTTCTCGGACCACAACAGACTAGAATAACAAAGATATTTAGAAAAATTTCTAAAGATATTTAGAAAATAACAGCCAGCCAAATAATTCATCCACCAAGGAAGAAATCTCAAGAGAAATTAGAAAATACTTTGAACTGAATGAAAATCAAAAAGCCTAGTAATAACTGGGTGTTGTGGCAGGTGCCTGTAGTCCCAGCTACTTCAGAGGCTGAGGCAAGATAATCACTTAAGCCCAAGAGTTAGAGGTTTCTATGAGCCGTGACACGACAGCACTCTACCCAGGGTGACATAGTGAGATTCTGTCTCAAACAAACAAACAAAAAAAACACCCTATCAAAATGTGTGGGATGCATGTAGAATGGGGCTTAGAGGAAACTGTACAGCAATCAAGTCTATGCTTTAGAGAAGAACAATCTCCAATCAATATTCTGTTTCCACTTAAGGATTTAGAAAAAGATGACAAATGAAACACAAAACAAGCAGAGGAAGAAAAAAGAAAAAGAAAAAAAGTAACTAATGAAATGTAAAACGGTAAAATAATAGAGGAAAATCAGTGAAACCCAAACCTGGTCTTTTGAAAAGATCAATAGAATTGATAAACCCCTAGCCAAACTGGCGGAGGCGGGGGAAGATATGTAGTACCAACCAAGATCAGAAACGGAAGAGGAACATCATTACAGATCCTACAGACATTAACAGAATGGTAAGGAAATATTATGGACTTAATGCTAATGCAGTCGACAACATAGATAAATGGACACAAGCTACTGAAGTTCACTCGAAGAAATAAACAACTCAGGGAGCCCTGTATCTATTAAACAAATTAGATTTGTAACTAAAAACCTCACAAAGAAAACTATAGGCCAGATGTCTCTGCTGGTGAATTCTACTAAGGGAAGAAATAGAATTCTACAAAACCCCAAATCTTTCAGATACAGAAGAAGAAACACTTTCTATCTCCTTTTATGAGGCCAGTATCAAGAGCAGGCAAAGTTATTTTAAAAATGCTACAGACCAGGATCCTTCATGAACATACACACAAAAGCTATTAACAAAATTTCAGCAAACAGCATTCAATGATACTGAGTGGGAATTACTGTTACTATCACTATCAAGTAATACCCCCATCAAGCCCCACCACTATCAAACACGTCTTTTCCTAGGAATGTGAATGTTTGAAAATCAATGTAACTTATCATATGAACAGAATACAGGAGAAAAAATATATGATCAGATGCAGAAAAATTAATTTCTGTTTTTAGCCACCTTGTAGCAAACTAACAGGTAACAAGTTACTTTCAAATGAAAAGTCTTTTCAAGAAATGCTG
>CAUYQV010112241.1:0-15875 GCA_963574575.1 Galagoides demidoff
TCCTCCATAGCCTCAGGCATCATCAGATAAGAACAAAGAAGTAATGACTGACAACATGTTCTCCATTAAGTTATGTTAAATTGGGTTATGTTGAAAGGGTTATGTCAAAAGGTGTATGTTGAGTGGATTATCAGAAGCTAACCACGAGGTAGTCACATGATGTTTAAATGGATCAATGAGGTCATTGCTGTATTGTGCGCATGTACAAAATTCTGTGTCTAAACCAAGCAAATAAAGAAGCTGGCCATTTTGCCTGAGTGAGCAGATGGTCACCTTTATTTAAAACACAATTTCAATAAACGTGCTTATTTTCTGCGAGACCCTTACGGTAACAGAGCAGCTCTCCCCCTATCAGAGACCAGTGCTTCCTATGTATTTTGGGTTTCATTCCATCTCAACTCCACAAGAATTTCTGTTTTTTGTTTTATCTCTTCCCTATATCTTAAAGCCTTCCTCATCATACAAATACTCTGGGATATATTCCACTTTAAAAAGAAATCTCCCTTAGCTCTCTGTTGTCTTGTAACTACCTGGCTGTTCCTCGGTCCTTTTTCCAAGCAAACTTCTTTAGAGAGTGACTATAGATAGGAGATGTCTCTTCTCATCTTGTAGTTACCATCACTCATTCCAATTTAGCTTTGTCCTCACCCTCACTGACACTGCTCTTAGCAAGATCACCAGTGAATTCCTCATAGGAAACCTGATGACCTCTGCTGTGTCTTCATCTTACTGCCTTCACCGCCCATTTGACTCTGCTGACAGCCGCCTCCTCTTAGAGGGTGCATTGGTCTGCTCCCGGCTCTTCTGACTCTGGCCTTGTCTCCTGCTTCTCTGGTTGCTTCTTGAGCTCCTTTGCTGACTCCCCCACCTCTATCCATTTTCAGATGTTGGAGCACTCCAAGACTGGAGCCTTCAGCTTTGTCTTTCTTTATTGCTGAATCACCCAGGACAGTGTCCTTTGAGTGTATTTTAATCTATCAGCCACCCCCTCCATCTGATTTTCCTCCTTGAAATTTATTTATCGAGGAAACAAATACTTCTTTTATTTCAAATTAACGTGAAGGTACAAATTTTTAGATTACACTGTTTTCACTTCCAGGGCAAAGTTCCAGTTGTAAAAGAGCCCCTCACTCAGGGGATGTGTTATGCACCCTGGCAATGCGCACATTAGGTGAGATCCCACCACATGCCCTCCCTCCTTCTGCCAATCGTCCTCCCCTCTCCCTTTCCCCCTCCCTCCTCCTCTTGTCCCCAACTAGACTGTATTTGTGTTTTATTAAAACAAATAAATTTACATGTAGAATTTCCTGTGCTGGATCTGGCTGACTTTTTTCCTCTTGGTGTAATTCAGTATGATCCTCTGTTTTTTTGTGTTTGCTGTAGTTGAATCGGAGACTTTATCAGATGTAAGATTCAGGTTTATAGGGTTTTTGCCCCCCAAGACTACTTCATTGTGGTGGTGTGTTCTGCCATCAGGAAATATATTGCCTGGTTGAGCCTCATTTTGAAATGTTCACTGCCACTAATTCTCTATGCCTAGAACCATTAATTAATTATGGATTTCATGATAGAGATCATCTAATTCAATCACTCCTTCCTTTATTACCTGGAAAACTTATATAAAGGAAATGATTTCCTTTTCTGGTATTTGATAGTGTAAGCAAAGTAGGCTGAGTGTTTGAGGGTTTTGTTTCTCTTAACAGTTTTCAAAATAGTGAGTTTGTTTTGACATTTTTCAAAGGTGATCAATTTTATTTTGTCTTTATGAAGTCATGATTTAAATGTGTTTGATCTTTTTAATCTGTTGAGGAATTATCCTTAGTGATGCTTAAATTATCCCCTCCTTGCCCAATGGAAGCCTTTTCAGTTTGGCTCCTGAGTCCAGGTCAAAGAACCTAATAGGCTTGGTAAGTTGCTTATTATTCCAGTTATCTACTGCTGTGTAATAAAACTTATTTTTATTATTTCTCATGTCTCTATGAGTTGACTGGGCTGTGAGTAATTCTTGCTTGGCCTCTGTATTAACTTCTTATCATTGCTGTAACAAATTACCAGAAATTCAGTGGCTAAAACGGTATTAAATAAACCTATATTTACCTTATAGTTTTAGAGGTCAGAAATCAGAATCAAATCTCATTGGGCTAAAATCAGTGTTGACCAGGCTATATTCCTTTCTCAAGGCACTGGGTGAGAATCTCTTTCTTTGCTTTTTCCATCTTCTAGAAGCTGTCATAGTTTTTGGCTCAAAGCCCCTCCCCCCCGCCCTTTTTTGTCTTTAAAACTGGCAATAGCACACATCCCAACATTCTGAATTCCTCTTCCTCTGTTATGGATTCTTGTGATTACACTGAGCCAACACTGATGATTCAGAATAGTCTCCCTATTTTAAGGTCAGGTGATTAGCAACCTTAAAACCCTTTGTGATGTCACATAACCTATTCACAGATTCTGGAGAGTGAGGAAACTGACATTGTTGAGAGGAATTTTCTGTCTATTGTGGGATGTATTATAAACTTGTAGTCAACTGCTAGTTGAGTACATAGCCATCTTAAGGCTCAACTTGGCTGGATAACCAAGAGGACCCATGTGCCTGGCAGTTGATACTGGTTGTTGGCTGAAAGCTCTTCTGAGGTTGTCAATGGAACCACCTACACGTGACCCCTCCATATGGCTTGGGCCTTTCAGAGAACGCTGGCTGGGTTCCAAGATGAAATTTTCCAAGAGCAAACACTCTAAGAGGCAGAAAGTGCGAGCTGTCAGGCCACTTAAGATACACTGCTGTAACTGGCACGGTGGCTCTTCCTCCACAGTTTACTGTCAAAGCAATCAATCGTAGGACCCTCCCACATTCAAAAGGGTTGAGGAAAAGCTCCACTTATTGACGGCATGTGGCAATGAGAAGGTCACATTGTGGAAGAGTATGTGAAATGATAGACATTTTTGCAGGCATCTTTGGAAGTCTGTCATAGTTGTTACCTGGCATGACAAGATGTTTCATGCTCATTTTGAGCATTTCCTGCTCTGGCCTGGAACCAGCCTTTTCTCCAAGAAGCTCTGCTTCTTTTTAATAGAAACCAAAATCTGGATGCTGAGGATAGGCATTGCTACTATTTTGGTCATCTATTCTAAGTCTTTTCAATGAACATAGCTAGAAAAAATATATACATATATGTTATATATAAAAGTATATATATGTGTATATATGCACACACACATATGCATATACATACATACATGTGTACAAAACAACCCACAATATACATATATAAAGGATAAAATACTGAATTAATTTATTTCATTACTTCTAATTCAAATTCCATAGGATTTTTACTTGACATCTATTTTACATTTGTATTTTCTTTTTTCCTCGCTGAGAATTCCGGTGCTCAATGACCCACGAATCTTAGATGATGACATGTTTACTCATGTACATTACCACCCATTCTACATACAACAATCTTAGAATGAAATGTTGATGATAAAAACAACAATAAAATTTTGGGACGTTATGCACTTTTTCTTTTTGTTACGATTGTACTGTATCTGTATTGTGAGGGATAACGTAAATAGTATACACTTTCCCTTTTATTCCTAAGTAAATCATATTTTATAAACAAATATATATTTATTGATAGCACCAGCTTTTATATCAATGGTTCTTTTGTCATTTATGTTGTCTAAAGCCTGCTTTCTGGAAAACTCTTTGGGAATTGCTCACAGTATGTTCTGAGTTTTTAAATATTAACCATTGATTGGTGGTCTTTATATTTGAAAGTTAGTTTTTCCAGTATGTAAAGTATTTTCTTTTCTTTTCTTAGTATACAATGTCAAAAGACTGATTATAATATGATGTCTTTCCCTGATAACTACTTGACATTTGGCTGATTATACCAATTTTTTTTTTTTTACTTTCTTTATAATTTTGCCAGACTTTATTTTGAATTGGTCATTCTGCTTCAGTATACATGGTTAATAGTATTTCCTTTCACTATATAGATTCAATTTTATCCCAGGAATTTTTTATAAATTATAACTTTTAGTATTTGTATAACTGGGGGCTCTCAGTATGCCCTTATGCTTTTTTGGATCTTCTTTGCCTATAATTCTGTCACTTTTGATCACTTTCCTCACTTTCAAACATTTTACTTGGAAATAATTTAAAATCTACAGAAAAACTGTAAGAATAAAACTGTTATAATTTTAACCCAGATTCTCTCATTAACGTTTTATTCGATTTTCTTATCTTTTGTGTGTTCTCCCTACACACAGACACACAAATATTTTTTTCTGAATCGTTTGTGACCAAGTTGCTTATGCCACTACAATGTATGCATTTGTTAAGAGTAAGAATACCAGCTTACATGAGCACAGGAGAGTAAACTGCAGTAAATTTAATGTACTAATGTAGGTATAATACTTTCTTCCAATCTACTCTCCATGTTCTAAGCTTATTCATTGACCCAGTAATAGTCCAAAAATACAAAAAATCCTTTGTAGCATTTTTCTTTTAGTTATCAGATCCAGTCTAAAATCAGACATTGCTTTTACTTGTCATGTCTCTCTCTCTCTTTTTTTTTTTTGCAGTTTTTGGCCAGGGCTGGCCACCACCTCCAGCATATGAGGCCAGCACCCTACTCCTTTGAGCCATAGGCACTGCCCAGTTGTGTTGTGTCTTTAATCTCCTTTAATTTTAGCCTTTTCTTTTTTAACTTTTATGACATTGACTTTATATAGTGACACATATAAAATGTACTGTTTTAATCATTTCTAAGTTTACAAGTAAGTGGCATTAAAGTATATTCACGTTATTGTGCAACCATCATTATTACCCATCTCTAAAACGTTTTCATTATCCCATACTGAAACTTTATACTCATTAAACAAAAATTGCCCACCTGCCCTTCCTTCAGCCTCTGGTAATTATTATTTTAGTTTCTTTCTCTATAAAGTTTGCTTATTCCAGGTAGCTCATAGAGGTAGAATCATACAATATTTGTCCTTTTGTGTATGGCTTATTTTGCTTACCATAATGTTTTCAAGGTTTATTTGTTGTAGTGTCCATCAGAATTTCATTTCTTCTTAAGGTTAAAAATATTCCATTGTATGTATATGCCATGTTTTGTTTATCCATTCATTTGTTAATGGATACTTGGGTTGTTTCCACCTTTTAGCTATGATAATACTGCTCTAAACATTGATATTTCTGATCAAGTCTCTATTTCAGTTCTTTTGGGTATATACCCAGAAGCAAAATTAGTGAATAATGTAGTAATTCTATGTAGAGTTTTTTGAGGAACTGCCAAACTATTTTCCACAGTTGCTTTGCCATTTTACATTTCCAATAGCAATGCACAAGAGTTCCAATTTCTCCACCTCCTTACCAGCACTTGTTATTTTCTATTTTGAATTTTTTAATATCTAGATATATATTTGTGCAATACAAATGTGGATATTTTGAATATATAAAGAAATAAATATCATATATAAATACAGGGTGGCCATAAAGTTTGTGTGTGATTGCACGTGCAATGGCCACCCCGTATGTATCAACATAGGAAACAAAAATTAAAATGTGGGTATTTAATCCTGAAAATTTTGTCACCCTGTCTTTTGGTGTGTGGTATTCTTTTCTTTTAATTTTTAAAAATGTATTTATTAATTTTTTATTTCAATAGATTTCGGGTGTACAAGTGTTTCTTTTTTTACTCGGATGTATAGTGGCAAAATCTGGGCTTCTAGTATACTCGCTCAAATAATGTACATTATACCTAGTAGGTAATTTTCCATTCCCTATCCCCCTTCTTCCTTCCCCACTTCAGAATCTCAGTGTCCATTATATGACCATGCAAACCCATTTGACATTTTTTTATAATAGCCACAGGTATAAATTGGTATCTGATTGTGGTTTTGGTTTGCATTTCCCTAATGATTGATAATGTAAAAAATATTTTCATGCACTTTTTGGTCAGTTATATATATTACTTGTAGAAATGTTTATTTAAATTCGTTGCCCATTTTTTTTTCCAAATTACTATGAAGGTACAAATTTTTAGGTTGCATTGTTCTCACTTCCAAGGTAAAGTGCAAGCTGTAGAAGAGCCCTTCACCCAGGGGCGTGCTGAACACCCTCACATTGTGCACTTAGGTGAGATCCCACCAATTCCCCTGCCCCTTCCACCTCCCCTCTCCCTCCTCACCTTTCCTTTGCTAGACTATATTTGTGTTTTATCATTGGTGTGGGCATGTAATTGTTTATATGTTGGTTTTATATTAGTATTGAGTATATTGGATATATTTTTTCTCTATTCTTGGGATACTTTACTAAGAAGAATGTGTTTCAACTCCATCAAGGTAAACATAAAAGAGGTAAAGTCTCCATCTTTTCAAGTGATTGAAGTATTCCATAGTATATATATGCTATAATTTTTTAATCTATTCAAGGGTTGGTGGGCATTTGGGTTGCTTCCATGACTTGGCAATTATGAATTGTGTTGCAATAAACGTTCTAGTGCAAATGTCTTTGTGGTAAAATGATTTTTGTTCTTCTGGGTAGATACCTAGTAATAGGATTGTGGGATCAAATGGAAGGTCAACTTTTAGTTCTTAGAGAATTCTCCATACTTCTTTCCGTAAACATTGTATTAGTTTGCAGTCATACCAGCAGTGTAGAATAGAAGTGTTCCCTTCTCTCCACATTCATGCCAGTATCTGCAGTTTTGGCACTTTGTTATGTGGGTAATCTTGCTGGAGTTAGGTGATATCTCAGAGTGGTTCTAATTTGTATTTCTCTGATGATTAAAGAAAGCCTTTTATCATGTGTGTGTTGGCCATTCATCTGTCATTCTTAGAGAAGTTTCTGTTCAAGTCTCTTGCCTGCTTATAAAGGGGGTTGTTTGCTCTTATTGTTTAATTTGAGTTCTCTTTAGATTTTAGTTATTAGGCCTTTGTCAGATTCATAACATGCAAAAATCTTCTTCCATTCCAAAGGCTGCCTGTTTGCTTTGGTTGGGGTGCTCTGAGCTGTGCAGAAGATTTTGAGCTTGATCATGTCCCATTTACTTATTTTTGGTATTGCTGCAATTGCCAGGGAGGTCTTCTTCATAAAATCTTTTCCTAGTCTTTGCTCATTCTTGAATTGAGTTTTGTTTTTGTTGTTATTGTTGTTGAGTTGTAGGAAAGCTTTATATATTCTGGATATTAATCCCTTATCAGTTATAATTTGCAAATATTTTTCCCATTCCATGAGTTGCCGTTTCACCCTTGAAAGTGTCCTTTCTTTATTTTTTATTTTTTGAGACAAAGTCTCACTTGCCCCTGGTAGAGTGCTGTGGCATTATAGCTCACAGCAACCTCAAACTCCTGGGCTCAAGTGATCCTCCTGTCTCACCCTCTCAAGTAGCTGGGACTACAGGCGCCTGCCACAATGCCCAGCTATTTTTTTTAGAGACGGGGGTCCCATTCTTACTCAGGCTGTTCTCGAACTTGTGAGCTCAGGCAATCCACCTTTCTCTGCCTCCCAGAGTGTTCGGATCATAGGCGTGAGCCACAGTGCCCAGCCTGAAAGTGTTTCTGATATACAAAAGTTTTTCATTTAGATGCCCAATTTATTTGTTTTTTTCTTCTGTTGTCTTTGCTTATATCCAAAAAAATCGTTGTCAAACCCCATGTCATGAAGCATTTCTCCTCTGTTTTCTCCTGAGTTTTATCCTTTTAATGACTACATTTAGGTGCTTGGCCTATTTTGAGTTAATTTTTATAAATACTAAAGGTCCTACATCTTTCTTTTGCACGTAGATGTCTAGTTTTCCCAGCACTATTTGTTGAAAAGACTGTCCTTCCCCCATTGAATGGCCTTGGTACCCTTGTTGAAAATCATTTGACCATATATGTGAAGGTTTATTTCCAGCTTTCTAATCTACTCCATTGCTCTGTCTTTATGCAAGTATTACATAATTTGATCACTGCAACTTCCCAGTACATTTTGAAATCAGAAAGTCCTCTAACTTTGTTCTACTTATAAGATGGTTTTGTTCTTCTTTTTCAAGATTTTTTTTTGCTAGTCAAGCTCTATAATATTTCATACAAGTTTTAGGACTTTTCTTTTTTTCTTTTTTCTTTTTTTTTGAGACAGAACCTTAAGCTGTCACCCTGGGTAGAGTACTGTGGCGCCACAGCTCACAGCAAGCTCCAACTCCTGGGCTTAAGTGATTCTCTTGCCTCAGCCTCCCACATAGCTGGGATGACAGGCACCCCACCACAATGCCCAGCTATTTTTTGGCTGTAGTTGTCATTGCTGTTTGGCAGGCCCATGCTGGATTTGAACCCACCAGCTCTGGTGTATGTGTGGTGCCTTAGCCGCTTGAGCTATAGGCACCAAGCCAGGACTTTTCTTTCTATTTCTTCAAAAAAGCCATTGGGATTTTTATAGGTATTGCATTAAATCTGTAAATTGCTGTGAATGTTACAGAAATCTTAACCACATCCAATCCCCCAATCCATGAACACTGATGTCTTTCCATCTATTTGTGTCTTTATTTCTTCAGCAACATTTTGTAGTTTTCATTGTACTGTCTTCTACCTCTGGTTAACTCCTCTAAGTATTTTATTATTTTCCATGCTATTCTAAAGGGAATTGTTTTCTTTTCTGGATTGTTCATTGTTAGTGTATAGAAACACAACTAATTTTTGTATTTTGGTTTTGTATCTTGCAACTTTGCTGAATTTTTTTATTAGTTCTAACAGTTCATGTGTGTGCGTGTGTAACCTTTAGTATTTTTTGCATAGCAGATCATTCCATATGTAAATGAAGATCATTTTACTTCTTTCTTCCCAATTTGGATGCCTCTATTTTTCTTGTCTATTTGCTCTGACTAGAACTTCCAATACTATGTTGAATATAAGTGGAGAAAGCAAGCATCCTTGCTCATTTCTGCTCTTGGGGAGAGAGATTTCAGTTGTTCACTATTGAGTATGGATGTTAACTGTGGGTTTCTCACATATGGCCTTTATTATATTAAGAATTTCCTCTCATTTCTAATTGGTTGAGTGTTTTTATTAAGAAACAGTGAGGAATTTTGTTAAATGCCCTTTCTACATCTGAGATGATTACCTGGTTTTATTTCCTTTATTGTGTTAATGTGGTGTATTACACTGATAGGCTTTCATATGTTGAACCATACTTGCATTCCAGGAATCAATCTCACTCATTCATGGCATATAATTATTTTAATGCGCTCCTGAGTTCTGATTTCTAATATTTTGTTAAGGATGAAACAAATCTTTGAAGAATACAGTCTCATTTATTTGATCTTTGCTTTTTATTTTTAAATTTTTGCATTTCTTACTTTTTCTTAAAATAATATCTGTTGCATTTTTATTCATTTATTCCTTCTATTTAATTTTCGTTTCTGAAATATTTTATTTATAATTTTTCCAGAGATATATTACCTAATTCTGAGTGTCCCTAATTATGATTAATGTTCTTTTACATTTTATATAATTTTCATAGTTTTTTTTTTTTTTTTTTTTTTAGCTTTTTGGAGTTTCATTTATTTCAGCTTTTGGGTTATAATTTTGATCTATTCATGGTTATGTCTTTCTGGTGTACATTCAGTATCTTAGAGATAATACTCTGCATTTTAATCTGTCTTCTGAAGTTAACTTCAAGATCGGATCTCTTTTTTGTACTTGTACAAGTCTCTCATTTGTACTTGAAATCAGTTTTCCTTTACTTTTGGAAGGAGTCGTGGTTCAAGATAGTTCTTATAACTTCATGGCTCTAGAGCTTTCTCTTCTGTTCTATTTCTGCAATGCTCAAAAAAATTTGGCAGCTTATCTTCCAGAAATACATTCCCCCTACTTTTATTTGAATCTTCCCTTTACTTTGACTCTTTTATCCCTTGTTGCTCAGTTGAGATTCTCCCTCGTACAGTTTCTCCTCATTTGGTGGCTTTGCCCTGGAAATAAGTTTTAAGTAGTTTGGGAATTCATAGAGCCCAGACTCCTCTGGCCCCTGGAGCCTTTATGGCAGACTCCTTACACTCACCATTATTGGAGAGTGAAAACTCTTCTCATATTCATACGAAGTTCCACTGAGTATTTCAGGCTATTTTAGAGTTCTCAAGTCCTTCTGATGTCCCTTACTTTCCTTACTTCTTTCTACAAAGATATTGGCGTAGGCAGGTCTTACAGGTGTCAGTGGCTGCTCCTCCCCTGCTCATATTCTGTGTTGTATGGGTGATATGGTTTGGATGCTTAGCCTCTCCAAACCTCCTGATGAAATTCGATCTCCAGTGTTGAATGTGGGGCCTGGTGGGAGGTGTTTTGTCATAAGGATGGGTCCCTCATGAATGGCTTGGTGCCCTCCCCTCAGTAATGAGTGAGTCCTGGCTTTATTAGTTCATAGGAGAGCTGATTGTCTAAGGGAGCCTGGCTCCTCCCCCCTGTTGTTGCTCCTTCTCTTGCATGTGACACATCCTTCTGCTCTGACTGGAAGCCCCCGAAGGCCTCACTAGATGCAGGCAATGGCACCACACTTTTTGTATAGTCTGTAGAACCATAAACCAGAGAAACCTCTTTTCTTTATAAATAACTCAGATTCAAGTATTTTCTTAATAGCAACACAAATGGACTGCCTATGGGAAGACACTGTCACCTATTTTTAAAGATGAGCCCTACTGGGTTTTGGCTTTATTGTCCTGTTTGTTTCTTTTTTATAGGCTGATTTGAAGAGATTAAAAAATTGTGCCACTTCTGCCCTTCTCTTCCCAGTATCCTCCTGAACTGGACTCTTGGCTCTAATTGCCTTTCTTGTACTAAACATGTTCCTTCCTCAAGCTCATGCCATCTCAGTAATGCTACCATCATTTACCACATTGTGCAAACCTGAAACCTGGGAGTGATTCAAGACGGCCTATTTTCTCTCACCTGCAACACTTAATCCAAGACTTATTGACATCCTTGCTCTTACCCTGGAACCATCCTACCGTAGGCCTCCCTGATCCGTCTTCCAGAGTAGAAGCTCGAGACTCAATTTCCCCAGTCCCCTGTGATCTATTCTCTGCCTCTAAAGTCTCAGATGCACCCATTTGAAACTTCAGTTCATAGAAGGACGTAGATGATGAGGCAAGAATCCACTTTCTGGCAGGGGTGGCAGTGGAGACTTAGCTTTGGAGACAGTAGTTGCATAACTTGTGGTATCTAGTTCTTAGAGCAGGTGACAAAAGCAAAGATGCACGAGACTAGCAGAGCTGCGGCGGGTCTTCAGTGGAGCAGGCTCCTGGCGGGAGCTGAGCATCTTTCCTGGGTGGATAGCCTTCAACACTAACTCTCTGACCCTCCCATAAATTTTAATAACTACCTAACACCCTTTTAAAAATTGCTTTCCTGGTTAAACTAATTCAAATGGGTTTCATTTTTTACTACTATGGCTGCAATGATCCACTGGCTTTTTTTCAGTTCTTCTGCACAGATAATCCCCTATCTTTGCAAACTGTCCTCTCAACTACTATTTCCACTTTCTTCAGAAAACGGGAAGAAGAAAACATTTTGATTTCTTTTGACTATCACATTATTTGCTGAGTACTGTTTTTATGGCGATTATTTCTACTCTGTGAAAGGGTTGATTGCAAAGCGACTTTCTCCCCCTTGAAAAAGTTCAGCCCACTTTTCCATACCCAAATTCCCATTATTTGTCTGGTCTTGGTATTTGTAAAAGTTATGGAAAGGGTGGAGCTACCTACATCTGAAATGTATTTGGTTACCTTTTAGGGAAATTATATTTCATTGGATTTTATTTTGCCTTCAATAAAGTAGCTCTACCATCTCTTAAAATCTACCTGGAATGTCTAGATTTTAAGTCCAGGATATAGCAGTAAGATATTATGCCATTTTGAAAACTTAAAATGGCTAAAATGTTTAAGGAAACTTGGGGAAAAATAGAAACTTGTTAAGGCCAATTTGTCTGGAGAAGTCATAAGGAGAATCTTAAAGTACTGATTTTTTTTTTATAACAATTCAATCAAATTTCAGAAATAGTAAAGTTTGACCTAGGAAGAAAAAAATCTGGGAATTCTACTATTTCTGACATCTGATTGATTTGTTTGAAAAAATGATGGTTGGGTTGCTGATGCATTTGAGGAGGAACACTTGATAGATTACTGTGATTACTGCAGAGGGCCTAGGGGGGATTCTCAGGAAGTTAGAAACGGAGCCTTTAGGAGCAGTGGATGTTTCAGACTCGGCACGTGACTGTGTTATAAGGACAGAGTCCAAAGTTGTGTGGCCTTTTATGGAATCCAGTGCACCTCTCAATCCTCAGGGACATCATGGCATCAAATCTGTCATTATCATAGTTTCTAAATCTCCTGAAAGACGATTTTCCACCCTCTACAGTAATTCCTCTTCTTGCGTTAACAAAGGCGTGTGTTTTTTCTCTTTCATGCCTTCAATAGTGTTTGGGTCTAGTTTTGTTTCATTTTGTTTTTTAACTGCTTAACCTGATTTAGGTTTGTATTTAAATACATGATTTTCATGTCGCTGAGGGCCTCCCTGATTTCATCAAGTATCTTTTCTCCTCGGAGGATTTATTTTATTTGTGGTGAAGTAAGTTATGGGGAAAGAGGAGTTGCCTCATTTTCTATTTTGCACATTTTCCCAGACATGTCAATATTACTTAGCACCACATATGCTTAAAACTCCTAATATTTATAAACAATTTCAAAAACAATTTGCTTACATTTCTTTAGACATTTTATAAATATTGTATTAATCTGAAATGTTTACCTTCACAGTATAGTTAAAACAGAATGATACAACAAATGCCCTGTTACTATTGAAATACAGATGAGTTTAGTTTGGGAATAATATTAAAAAGAATATTTATTTTTAAACCTACTAAAATGAAATACATCTTTACTTGGAAGTGAAAATAAATGACTTGCTAAAAGAAATCCAGTACAGCCAATATGAGTGTCTGTCCACATGGATCAGGACCCTGGTATCTGGAAAGAAAGGTCCAGATAATGTGAAGAGTACATTTGCTCATCCACTAATAACTGTTATATCAATACAACACAGTTACTTAAGATTGGCTTAAGAGGCCCATGGGAGCCTCAGAGTTTATTTTATATTTCTACACAATTTTCTCTTTTTTCCTGTCTTTTTGAGTCCAAATCTATGGTTTAATTTAACTCAACAAATCTCCATATGGAGAAGCAAATAATCTCCTCATCCTCTACACAGGTAGACACAAAAGAAATCGTATACCTTCCCGCCTTTCTCCTGATGCAGACACTGAGGAAAACGTTGTAGAATGTGATGCATCAAGAATGTGGGGACCCAGAACCCAGACCCTGTCCGTGGATAACTCGTGGTGTAAGCACTGTGGCTTATTGAGTGGCTTTACCAGCTAGCAGAGATCATCTCTGGGTGATGATGAGACACCCCCAGGAGGGAAGATAACAGATTTTCTGTAGACCTGGCTGATTTTTCACTTCTTCAGGCTGCTGGCCAATTGTCACCTTCTGTTCTGCTTCCACCATGACAGGAGGAACAAACATGGAAGTGGTTCCTTTGTCCATGCTGTTTTGTGTCCTTTGAGGCTCGAGTCTTGTTGGTGTCTGCAAGTTTCACTTCTGCTGTTCTCCAATCCCTCCCTATCCTTCTCAGACAAGGGCTATGGACCCTTGAATGACAGCCCATGGTGTTTGAACTGTATCATATAGACGGTACAAAACACTTAAATCTCTGTCGAGCACAGAAACAAAGACAATGAATGCTTCCAGAGGTTAATGTGCCCTTGGTGCCCTGGTTGGCTGCCCTCGGTCCTGCCCATGGTCATGTCAGGCTGGCTCCTTGGTGATGGTTTTTCTGCCTGTGGTACTTGAATACCCAGATATTTCCTTCTCTGACCAAGGCCTCCAGTTCCTGCAGTAGCTACCTTCACCCACCTCTGTTACTCATTGCTTGAGGGGAGTTCTGCCAGTCATCTGCCATGAACACCTTTTGCTGGGATCGGTCTACACCACAACTCTTGAGTTTCAGTTCATTTAGTTGTTGGTACAAATGCCTAGTCTGTGCTCTCTTCCTTCTGGGTGTAGCACACTCTTCATGCTCACCTCCACGTGCCAATTAGAGTAGCTGTCACCACGTACTGCCACCACCCCAGTGAACCATTTCTTCCTCTCCTCGTGCTTTTCTGCAGTGTCCTCCTCCCAACTGAACCTGGATGGCCTTGTGACTGACTGGCCAATAGACTGGAGCAGAGGTGATGCTGCCAGTTCTGGTCCTAAGCATTAGAGAGGGCTGGCAGCTTCTGCTTCTGTGTCCTCAGAGGCCAGTTACCATGTGAGGAGTCCACCTGCCTGGCTGGAGGGGAGTTCACGTAAACAGTACTGGAGGTGGCGCTCTGTGAAGAGAAGCCAGGCAGTGGGGCACTGAGCAGTGTGATACCAGGCAGAGAGGGAGGAAGAGCTCGTCTGGGACATCCTGTGTAGCTGGGCTGCCAAGTGAGGCCAGCAGAAAAACAGTCCATCTGATCCCAGTCAACTGCCAGAATTGTGAGAAATGTCATAAATTGTTATTTTGAGATAGTGTGTCATGCAGACCCAGATTTCTGAATCAAAACTCTTGGACAACAGATCCTTGACTATTGAAGTCCTTTGTCTGAACTCTCAAGAGTACAAGTCAACATTTATAGAGCACCGATACACACCAGATACTATTTCAGACATTTTGTTTGTATGAGTAATTTTATTGACAACGGCAATGCTATGAGATGTACACTATTGTCAGATGAATTTTATGATCGGGGGACCAAAGTGTAGGAGGTGACTCACCTTGTCCAAGATTACACTGAGGATAGGAACCTGAATTTAAACTCAGTAACTGAGCTCTGAATCCCACAGCCCTTGATCTGAGTATTTGCCAAACTGTCAAATCTTCTGTCATCACAAATATCTAGAACAAGATTGGGTATCTATGGGACATATCCATAAGACAGGTGTAGCGGTGACTCTTCTTTGGGCCCTTATGAGGATATGGAATCATGTGTATTATAATGGTGTATTTTAAGAAGTCCTGGTAAGGTCCTCTAGGCCTCCCAAAATACCTGTCATTACCTTGAATAGATGTCAAATTCCTTTTAATAGTGAATCACTCATGATCATGTGAGTCCTGCAGGACAGCTATCACCTTAAGCCACTGTTGCCAAGCTCTATTCTACAGAACCTTCTTTCCTAAGACCTATCTATGCATGAAATACTTTTCCTGCTAGGTGCTTATAAAATATAGCCTCACTGCCTTTTTATAGTGCCATCCTGTATTTTTACCATTTCTCCCTTACCTCTGTTTCTGTATAAATGTGTCCTGGTTGGAACCTGTCATCTTAGACAGCAGTGGTTCCAGGCACAGTAGCATGACCATGCAGGTCATTTCCTGGCATCTCATAAGTTGGCCTTAGGAAGGCAGTCAGTTCTCCCCCAGGCTTTGCTCCAAGCATGGAACCAGAAATTTTCTTAGTTGCACACAATAATAGCTATGATAAACCTGTAGGACCATTTACAAGATTTATTGATGGCTCAAAGACTAGAGAAGGGGATTATGACAGAGCGTGGTGGGGAGTGGTCCAGGGAAAAATGAAAAATCGATCCCTTTCTGGTAACGGTTGACCTTAAACCTGCCAAGTACCCATTAGAAGCTAGCAATCAGAAATAGTTTTTTAGTTAATAACAATGTATTTATTTATTTATTTATTTATTTATTTATTTGAGACGGAGCCTCAAGCTATCCCCCTGGGTAGAGTGCCATGGCATCACAGCTCATAGCAACCTCCAACTCCTGGGCTCAAGCGAGTCTCCTGCCTCTGCCTCCCAAGT
>CAUYQV010112242.1:0-46421 GCA_963574575.1 Galagoides demidoff
CTTGAGCCCAGGAGTTGGAGGTTGCTGTGAGCTGTGATGCCACAGCACTCTACCCAGGGGGACAGCTTGAGGCTCTGTCTCAAAAAAAAAAAAAAGGAAGCTGAATGGCATTTCCAACCATATTTAGGGATTTGGAATGCCCACCATTATCCCTCACATGTGTGTAAATCTCAACAACATCTTATTTCTTCATAATACCTGAGAAATGTGGTGAGTGTGTACACTAAAGAAAGGGTCCCTTCCCCAAAAAGCTTTTGGCTGCTCCCCTGTCTAAGGCAGAAATGGACTTTGGCACTTGCTCAGCAATTGCAGAGAAATGAGAAACCTTCTCAGAAAGTCTTTCCACTCACTGTGATTTCTTCTCATTAAATAGGCCCTTCCCATGGCCACCATACCCATTCATTCTAAAATGCACCATAAATCACTGCAAAGAGCCTGACTCCCCACTGTCTCCTTTCCACCACCCAGAAAAATAACAAGAATAAAAGAACTTTCTACAAGAGTGCTCACTTGCACCTGTTTGGTTAACCCTGGAAACAAATTCTGAACCCTGGATTTGTGTCTGTACTTCTTTGGAAAACAGAAAAGCAGAAGTTAAACTTTTTTATCTTTTTTCCTGGAGACAGGGTCTCACTTTGTTGCCCAGGACAGTGTGCAATGGTGTCATCCATAGCTCACCACAACCTCACATTCCTGGGCTCGAGCAATCCTCCTGCCTCAGCCCCTCAAGTAGCTAGGACCACAGGTATGTGCCACTGCACCCTACTCAGTTTTTCTATTTTTAGTAAAGCCTGGGTCTTGCTTTTGCTTAGGTTGGTCTTGAACTCCTGAGCTCAAGCAATCCTCCAATGTTGGATTTTAGCCGTGAGCCACAGCACCTGACCCAGAAGTTAAACTTAACTCTAAATGCACAAAAAGCATGATTTGAAGTTGCCTTAACATTATATGTTGCTAGCATGTCATACAAGTGATCTGGCATAAAATAATTCTTAGAAAACACTCCAATGGAGAAAGGGCAGAAATGTACCACTTCTTGAAAAGACAAAGAGCTACACTGTAAGATCAGTGAATGAGTTAGGTTTTTCCTTAGGTACAAAGGATTTAGTTAGCCCTAATATTCTATTACAGAAGTCAAAGATTATTTATTCACATATATAATATAAATTTGGCTCCAAACGTGTGATAGAATGGTGTAATACTATTGTAAACACACTGGAATTTTCTATGCTTAACATTAAGCTTATTTATAAACACTGAGAAATTTCCTACCAAATGGAAAAGAGAATTTTTTTTTTTAAAGTAAAGCTCCTTCCAAGAAGTATCACAGTATTTTGTTAGGTTAAACATTAGGTTTTAACCCTCAGTTGCTGCCATCATGAAACTTGAAAAATGTTACCGAACTTTTCAAATTAAGTTTACTATGTCATGTAATTTTTTCATAGTAGTTCCTTAGTATCCATGAGGAATGGGTTCCAGGATCTCCCCCATACCAAAATCCTAGGATTTTGAACCTTATATGAAATGATGGCCTATTTACATATAACCTATGCACATCCTCTGGTATACTTTCCACTGGATCCTAGCCAAAAGGTCATATACTTTAGGTCATCTCTAGACTACTTATGTAATGTAAATTTTATGTAAATAATTGTTATACTATATTGTTTTTATTTATATTATTCTTATTATTGTATGGTTATTTTTTTGTTTGGTTCTCCCCCCAAAAAATATTTTCCATTGGCTATTGGTTAATTTGGGAATGTGGGACCACATATTTGAAGAGCCACCTCTATGTGTAAAATTCGTTTGTGCCTTTACTTTTTTAAGGAGATGGCCATCTTCTAAAACCACGTACAAAAAGTTCAAAATTGAAAATGTCAACAGAAAAGAAGGCTTTGAATCTGCTTTTCAAAAAGAGTGCAAAGACTGTTTATCCACAAATCTCAGGTCGTCACAGCTTCCTAAAGAAGCCTCTCATTTTACTCCCAGTCGCCCAAACCAAACCCCACCCTCCATCACTTGATATAGAAAAGCATTTTTATCGACTCATAAAAAGGGACTGTGTAGGTGTGGGGGAGTCAGACTCAACCTCAGCTCTTGCGTGGTTGCATGTGGGGCTTCTTGTAGACAACACACCCCTTGACCAGGACTCGCACCTGGTGGGACAGGGATTTGTCTGTCTACTCCTTCCCTTCCGGGGCTTAACATTAGAAGAAAGGAACAAAAAAACAAAAAAGGCACAAGAGTCCTCATCATGAATGGCATTTCTGGGACACTTCTTTTTCTGAACTGGGGTAACTAAATATCCCCACAGAAAGTGCCAGCCCCCAGGTCTCCCCAGAGGAACCTGCACTTGTGCCCAGGCAGGACTAGCTTATTGATCTGGTGTTGAAAATGGCAAGAAAATAGAAGGTCTAATTAGGCAATTTGAATGTCGTCTTGTCCTCAAGGACCCAAAAATACACTGCATGATCTCAAGAATGTCCAGAGACCATGGGTTTCCCTGCCCTCCTTCTGGTCCCGTGTGATTGACAGAGCCTCTGCTTGGAGCCAGGCACCACAGGTGACACCAGGTGAATATGGTGTTCTAGGTTTACAGATCATACTACCCAATAGACACTTTCTCTTTGTCCCTAAAGTTTCTGCGCTCTGTGGTCAACCATAATGTCAATTGCCTGCCTTTTTCTCCCCACCCAGCTTCATCCAGATGAGTATACAAAGAGCTAAACAATAATTTTAATAACTATTTTAACGTTATTATTAACCCAAGAGAAAATAAAGTAAGCCTCTAATGGGGGAAGAGAGAGGGAGTTAATTCCCAAGGCAAATATTATGTTTTTTTTTTTTTCAGTGATCGGCGCCAATTATGACCTCTACACGTTCCTAAGCATTTGCTGCCAAAGATACTTGGGGGGTGGGGGGGAGAGAAGGAAGGAAAAAAAAAAGAAAGAAGGAAAGAACCTACAAACAAAAATAGAAATAGTTGTAGTCTCCCTTAGAAGATGAATAACACAAAATCTTTGTTTTACATTTTGCACTTTTTTCCCACAAAACTTCCCATATTCCCTGACCTCAGCAAACAAAACATTTGAGTGAGGATATGAGAGTGAACATTTTTTAATGTGGGAAACCAGTTTTGTTTATGAATCTGTGCAGTACATCCCTGCCCTGGGGGATGCTTGTGTCTGAAACATTTAATGAGAGCTAACAGGTCTTTGGGGCAGACAAATAAAATTTGAACTCCATCTGTACACAGGCTTAAAAAGAGAATGTTAAGGGAAAAAAATGCACTGTTGTGTTCCACGTGGATTGGGAACCTTCATTTCATTCTTGATTATCCAAATTTTGTGTTTCCTAGAATATGGGTGGGAGACATTTGCCAGATTATTTCAAATATTAGCACTGGAAGGAACCCCAAAAAATCATCTATTAGGTCAACATTCTCATCCTTGTGACCAGGAAACCAAGACCCTTAGAGGTTGTGACTTAGAACCACATTCAAAAAATGTAAACAACTTTTGAAAACAGGGAAAGCCTGGAAGCCAGCATTTAGGTCTAACCAGCAAGTAGCAGGATTGCCACAAAAAATCCTCTAGGCGGTCCTCCTTCCACATCAACAGGGATGAGCTACCCCAGAACCCTAAGTCTACATAAAGCAACTCATTGGGGATCCTTCCCTGGGCTTTCCTCTCTTCTTCCTGCATACCAGCCCTTCAGTTTTCCCCTGAGGCCCTTCTCGGTGGGAGGGGAGGAGTACAGCGACAAGACGCTGTGGCTGAGGCAGTCTTATATGCACTGGACACACAATATCCACTTCCCCTAAAACCTCTTACCTTGCAAGAGGTACTAAGGTTTATTAGAATGTCTCTAGCCCATGTAGCTCTGGTGATGAGAGGCGAACTGAGAACAGGTAATGGAGAGCAAACTCAAATCAAAGCAAAGCCAGCTGCTTCTTCCTCTCTATCACCATAACCCAACTAAGAAGTAACTCCTGTTAGAGACAGAAGACTGAGGCGAGAGCGCAAAAGAAGAGGCTTCTCCAGTGGGGATTTATTTATTTTTTACAAAGGTTAAAGGGCTTCTTTTGAAATGGGGCCTAGAATTTAAACTTCTCCGTCAAATAAGACATGACATTATCTGCAGATACTGCCTAATACCCCATTGTGTAATCAACATTCATTTAAAAGAGGTCAGTTTTCACTTTAAAAGAACTCTGGTTTTAATTTAGAACTCATTGAGAAAGTTTGGTTTCAAAGGACGGATTTAGCAATAAACTACAAACTGGGAATAAAGAATGTTATGATAGCTCCTTCCTGATTAAAAAAAAAAAGTTTGATTTCAGCAGACTTTATGTTCTTCTCTGCTAAAGTATTTTATTTTGTTCAGAAATTTGGACTATTGCATAAATCTTTGTTTTTTAAGAGGCCAAACAATATTTACCTGATTTAGAGCTGTGAATGAAGTTTCTTTTCTTCAAATGAAGCCAAGGTTTCTCGGCCTACAACATCCTAATTCCCAGCACAGACTGCCTGAATCGCCTAACTACTTGCCACCAGACACACACATACATTCTCATCCTTTCTTCTCTAGGCTTCCAATCCAGGTTTTTTCCTAATGAAGGATTTGTGTTAGGACACAGCTTAAAGGAGTCTACTCATAATTTGCACCATCTCAGTAGGTGGTGCCTATGGCTCAAAAGGGTAGGGCACCGGCCCCATATGCCAGAGGGGGTAGGTTCAAACCCAGTCCCAGCCAAAAAAATAAATAAAATAATAATTTGCACCATCTCAAATTCATTATCACGCTTCATTTAAAAGAGTAATCATACACTCACTTTTAAAAGTCATCAACTACACCGAGGGCGGAAGTGGAAATTTTGTTGTACCTCACACCAGTTCTCTGCCAATCTATGCTTTGAGAAAATTAAGAATAAATGTTTAGCTAAGGACCCTAAATGTTACATCCTAGGGCAATTATGAAGCAGAGGAATTGATCAACCATATGAGTCAAAGGCAAAAATTACAGAAAGTTCAAAATTAATAATTGTTTTGATAGGAAAACCTATCTTTTTTGAGCATTACAGTCATGAAATGGCACATTTCTGATTTAGTTAATAAGAGATCAATTATATTTGGAATATAGATTAATTATCCTAAAAACTTTAATCAATTTGGCAAGGACACGTCAATAATAATGCAGTCTCCCTATTACATCCATAGCAAGATTGTGCCCCCCATAATGGTAATCAGCTTATTGATACAAATACTTCTTCCCTTCAGTTAATTCAAATAGAACATTTCTTCAGTACTTTCAGCTGATAGGACGGCAAATAATTTTCAGACTGAAAGTTGAAGTGGATTGATTAGGAGCAATTTTTTCTGTTTTGCACAATAAAAAGATGAACTACACGGTTCGCCAAGGCAATTTGCTGAGCAACCTCTCCTCTCTAATTGCTGCCAGACTAATGTAGTACAAGCCGAGTCCTAGGAAGTAGAGAAATCCATTTACCCAGCCCTGACATTTAAGTAGCAAACACAAGTAGTGGATTTTTCCATTACCCTTCATTTCAGCCCTGCTACATTCCACCTGTGACCCTTGTATGACAAGGGCAATATGCTTTCATACAATTTGGTAACTATAATAAAGGTCCACTTCAAAATGGTTGAGAGCACACTAAAAACGTTTTTTTCAGAAAAGCATAATTAAGTCCATAACCAATCTCCCTAATTCCCGATAATGTATCAGAAAACCAAATTATTTGATAAATGTTCTAGTAAATGCACATCTTACCAGAAGGGAAAAAAATAGCATTATTTCCTCCATCACAAAATAACACACTGTTTGTTGCACAGTACTTTTACTGTGTGTCAGACTTTGTTCCAACAACAAGAAGCAGGCAGGCTCTCTGAAAATGGCATGGGCTCCATTGTGGTATATCTAACCAAAAAGAAATGGTAAAGTATTTTCAAATACAATCCATATTGAAATGCATATCAAAGAAGAGAAGAAAAAAACTCTATACTTTTATTTTTTGTAAATATCCTAAGACATTTGAGGTTTAGCCAGAGTTTTCCCAGGTAAATTATCATCAAATTAATACAAAGACTCTTCCAGGGATATGTCTTCTATGGCATGGTGCAGAGGACAGTACCTGGAATGGAGTAAATGGCTCCATTAAATGTTTGCTGAATGAAGGAAGAATGTTTATGGGGCCCCTGGACATAGAGAGAAGCCCAAAACAATATTTTTAAATGAAGCAAAGTCTGTCCCTCCATAAAAGGAGTTACTCTTGACCTCTAAAAAAAATTACAAAAGAGAATGTAGGAGTTTTTACCTCTGATTGAAATTTCTTCAGTAGTTCAACATCACACTTGAAGCCAAAGCAGTCACTTTAGGGTTAAAATCAGAAGCCAATTTCACAAAAATTCACCCTCAACTTTAGCATCTTCAGTTTCAAACCACTTTGTGCAGTATCACAAAAATACTGGACAGTCCTTGGAGAATATGTTATCTGAAAAGTAAATGTTTTACCTTTTTTCTTTATTTTTTACTTGCTTAAATTACTTTGATAAAAGATTTATCTGCTAGAGGATTTCATGGTGTAAATTTAATAGCTTGGATATTAAAACCATCAAGTTAGGTTGATGGGGTGGTGCCTGTGAGTGGAGCACCACCTGTGGCTCAGTGAGTGGAGCACTAGCCCCATATACTGAGGGTGGTGGGTTCAAACCGGGCCCCAGCCAAACTGCAACAAAAAAATAGCCAGGCATTGCGATGGGTGCCTGTGGTCCCAGCTACTTGGGAGGCTGAGGCAAGAGAATCGCCTATACCCAGGAGTTGGAGATTGCTGTGAGCTGTGATGCCACAGCACTCTACTGAGGGCAAAAAAGTGAGACTCTGTCTCTAAAAATAATAATAATAATAATAATAATAATAATAATAATAATAATAATAATAATACCATCAAGTTAGGGGCTAGAAAGAAAAATGTCAACTTTGCTTCTTAATGACAGTGATCCACCCAAATAAATACAGTCAATAATACTCTTGATGCTTTAACAAATGTATTGAAAAGCAATTAGGTATACCAGTCCCAGGCTGAGAACGATTTTAAAATAACCTAATTCAACACAAGCACTAAGCTGCTCCTGGACAAAGTAGTGACATGAACTGACAACTGACATGAGTTCGATATGGTCATTGTTTCTACAAAGTAATTTTCACAGGGCCGTAGGGTGGGTGCTCAGGAAAATTCATGTTACTTTAGGCTCCTCCTCTGAAAAACCAAACTGCATATAATTGACTCTCACAATTTTAAGTAACAATCCAAACTTCACAGCTATAGGAAGCATTGATATTAACTGCTCTGAACTAAAATTTAAGAGTCATTGTCTTTGCTTCTGACAGTATTAAGATACAGGAGAGTGGAGTAAGACAACCAAATGGAAAAACAGGTGTAGGTAAAGAACTTGAACTGAAGAATTCTCCTTTAAGATAGTACACTTAAACTAAGCTTATGCCAAAAGTCACCGAGAGGGTCAAATACCACTAAGTCCTCAATGAAGGCAATTGGGGAAGATGAGTAGCAGCTAAATGTAGGGTGTTTACCTAAGAGGCTATTGACAAGATGGCTACCACCTACACAGCTGAGCAATGCAACAGGGTGGGTTTGCACTTCCCATCCTAGGGCTGAGGGGCAGACCATAGCTGATTGAAGACCTGTATTTGAGGGATCTAAGATTCACCGAGGACAACACTGGCAAATGGGAAGGTGCAACCCTGGGTGAGAAGTTCCATAGTCAGGTTCTTTGGTCAACCAAGTTCATGTGGATATGTAAAGGTATCTCAAGACTTTATACTCATCTGGAATGGGCAATCATCAAAGGTTTGGGGTTTCACTTACATTCTCAAAGCTGTCCTACTAAGAGGAATGTAACCCCTTTAACAGATGGGATGATCTGATATTAACAAGGCCTTGTTCCTTCACATTCAACTTAGTGGGCTCTCAGCTTCACTTTTAAAATGCCCGCATATTTTTTTCTAGAGAGTAGTCATAGCCACATAGCTTACCTTCACCAACAAAACTAGAGGTACGAGGGGGGCGGCGCCTGTGGCTCATATACCAGGGGTAGTGGGTTCAAACCTGGCCCTGGCCAAACTGCAAAAAAAAAAAACTAGAGTTACTAGGGAGTAGGTATTAGTAATGCAGGCATCAGAGCCACACAGCTGGGTTTAAAGGATGCTTTTGCCATGTTTTAGCTGTATGGCTTTGGGCCAGGTAGTTAACCTCTTTAAGCCCCATCTGTAAAATAAGGACATCAATTAACTTGAGACTAAATGAGGTAAACCATATTGAGAATTTAGTACAGTTTTTGAAACATCATGGGTCATCCATGAATTATCACCATTGTTGTTATCAGATAGCAAAAGGCTACACTGAACGAAGAGCTGGAATCTTATAGTTGGGCCTCAAAAGGCATAATGCCCCCACTTTGGAACCGTAGCTATTATTCCTCCTCAAAATGTTTTCAGAATACAGCAAGGTATAAATAAAGAATTGAATGTTCAGTCTCCTGTTTCTCAAAATTGTTGGTTTCCCTTTAGCTTCTGCCCATTTCCCAACGATTTCGAGATTGCCTCTCCAGAGAAGCAGTTTGCTCTATACTGCTAATACTCCTAGAGAAGTATTTATTTTTAATACAAGTCCAAACCCAATGTAATTAGTAAAATAAATTTCTGGAGAAAAGAAAATCAAAAAAAAAGTAAAGAAAACCATACTATACATTCCATTGAGAAACATTTTCAAATTATTCATTTGGCCTATGCCCCCTGTACACATAATTGAAAAATAATTGGGTGCTGTAGCAGGGTAGACATGCAGGAATTAAAATGGGGCATATTGTCCATTCAAATGAGACCATACCTACCCTTGAAGAAAATGTCACATCACCTGAAATATTCATAACTACTTTACACTGGGTCATTCCCACTGGTGAGTTATTAAATTCTATTAACGTGGGGTGGGGTCTGCAGTTTAAAATGATATGCAACTAGGAAAGGTAAATTTTGTATAGGAAAATAAAGGCAGAGAGGGAGGGAAAGAAAATCAAAAGCATAGAGAAGGGGCTCGGTGCCTGTAGCTCAGTGAGTAGGGAGCCTGCCATATACACCAAGGCTGGCAGGTTCAAGCCTGGCCCAGGCCTGCTAAACAACAATGACAACAGCAACCAAAAAATAGCTGGCTGTTGTGGTGGGCACCTGTAGTCCCAGGTACTTGGGAGGTTGAGGCAAGAGACTCTCTTAAGCCCAAGAGTTTGTGGTTGCTGTGAGCTGTGACACCACAGCACTCTACCGAGGGTGATAGCTTGAGATTCTGTCTCAAAAAAAAGCCTAGAGAAGGAACAAGAGAAGATGAGGAAGAGGGAGAAGGTTAGATTGTGCCTGGAACTGATAGTGGCTGTAAGTCCAAGGTAGCCCAGCTGAGAAGAGCAATAAGCTAGTTACCATGCATCCTTCCACAACCAGCTGTGCCTGGCTCCTAACTGCTGAGGAATGTCCAGAGGCTGCACATTAAAGTAAATAAGTCTCAGAGGTCCAGATCCCAGAATGGGATCTCTTGAATGGCCCCTGACATTCCAGGTTTAGGGACAGTTCAGTGATAATTATCTGAGAAGCTGAACAGGTATTGTTACTCCAGACCCTCAGTACTTCATTCTCCCAGACCTGTCAGTGGGTAGGTGAAAGTGACAGAGAGCTTGGCAATAGCCGCTGAAGATGGAGTTAGAGAGGTGGAGGGGCGGGACAGTGGAGAAGAAGGTGATCTGGAGTGTTTCTAGATTTCAGAGTTCAGGGACAAAGCTCCAGTTACGCTTTTTCCTCTGCACATTATTTTAATAAGTTTAGAAAAATGATTGTGTTTTAACAACAGTGCTATGGAAACATACTGTGGATGTTCTAGCAGGTATAAAGGAGATCTATTTTTAAATACTTAGTCATATTAAATTAGCTGGAGACCCAGACTTTAATTTTGAAGGAAAATTAGATTAGACTTAAATAACTGAAGGCAAACAGAGAAAACATTTTAATAAAACTTCATAATTTGACTCACAGTTCCTTGAGCTATTAGTGCTCACTCTTAGATGCACATGATTGGTGAGTATCAGTTAATAACCTGAACACTCGTGGGGCCTTTTTCCTTGCTGAAAGCTGATTAGATTTATTAGTACTACTTTCATCCATCTTCCCAGCCTGAATGCCTATGACTTCTCTGTGTCAATTTCTACATTTTTAATATTATAATGCAAGCTGAACAATAATAACAATACCATACATTTGTGTGGTTGCACTTCATAGAGAACTTTCACAGTTATTATTGAACTTACATTATTTAGCTCCAGTTGTAAAGTCTTTTATTGTAAATCCCTAAACTATAGTGGCTGGATTTATGTAAATTATTTTGGCACAATTTATAGTCAAGAATATTTTTCATAAGGATGTTTTTCTTAAATCATCATGAAGCTGTTTTCTAAAAATGTACCATAAGCAAAGTCCTTTTCAGCTCTGTTCATAATATACATTTAAAAGATAATGACTCTTACAGTCACATAGGAAAAAATGGTTAATATTAATGAATGAGGCAGGCCAAGCAGCTGAACTGCTTAACATATGCCATTCTATACTTTACATTTGTTAACACATTTAATTATCCTGGTAAATAAGTGAGCTGTGAAAGAGTTGCCTTGAAATTACTGACATTTAATTGATCCAAGTTGAACTAAGAGGACAAGGCTAAAACACTTTGAATCAAAATAGAAGCTTTGCTAAAATAATTTGATGTGAACTGAGCCTTGTAGCCTGAAAAAAAGAACTTTTACTATCTACTCCAGGAAATCATTTTTTGGATAAGAGGGGATCAACTAGGGAAATTCATGTCTGATGCTGTTGTTGCTAAAAGGCTTCTGCACAGCAAAGGAAGCAAACAGTAAAGTGAAGAGACAGCCTACAGATGTGAGAAAATATCCATCTTAGAAGGCATTAATAATCAGAATATATATGAGAGCCAAACAATTCGATAGCAAAAAAATAAAAATAATCCACTTTAAAAGAACAATGAACAAATGATCTGAAGATGTGAATGGCCAATAAGTATATGAAAAAAAGCCCAACATCATTAATTACCAGGAAAATATAAATCAAAACCAAAGTTAAAATAGCTGTTATCAAAAAGATAAAAAATAACAAATGCTGGTAAGAATGCTGAGAAAGGGGAATATTCATACACTGTTGGTGGGAATGTAAATTATTCTGGCCATTATGGAAAACAGTATGGAGGTTCCTCATAAACTGAAAAGAAAGGAAATCAAACTACTGAAGAGAAATCTGCACTCCCATGTTTATTGTAGCACTATTCACTACAGCAAGGATATGGAATCAGCCGAAGTGTCCATCAACAGATAAAGAAAATGTAGCATATATACACAATGGAATACTATTCAGCTATTAAAAAGAATGAAATTCTAGGCTCGCTGCCTGTAGCTCAGCATCTAGGGTTCCAGCCACATACACAGGAGCTGGTGGGTTGGAACCCAGCCTGAGCCTGCCAAACTACCATGACAACTACAACCAAAAAATAGCTGGGCGTTGTGGTGGGTGCCTGTAGGCCCAGCTACTTAGGAGGCTGAGGCAAGAGAATAGCTTAAGCCTAGGACTTTGAGGTTGCTGTGAGCTATTTCAAAGAGCAAGAAAAGTGTCCTCTAGAATGTGACTGAATTGCTGCAATCTCATGACAAAACTTGAGAGGATGAGGGATTGCTTTAAGGGCTGAGCAAAGAAAGTAGTTTCTGGAGATGGAATCTGCTTCTGGTGAAATGCTGTGAACATTGTTGAAACAACAACGGATTTAAAACATTACATAAACTTGGTTGATAAAGCAGTGGCAGGGTTTAAGAAGACTGACTCCAATTTGTAAGAATTTCTACTTTGGATAAAATGCTATTAAACAGCATTGCATGCTACAGAGAAATCTTTCATAAAAATCAACTTATCCAGCAAGCTTCATTGTTATGTTAAGAAATTGTCAAAAAAAAAAAATTGTCACAACCGCCCTGATCTTTAGCAACCACCACCCTGATCAGTTAGCAGTCATCAATATAGAGGTAAAACCCTCCACTGGCAAAAACATTACAACTCTGAGTGGTGCCTGTGGCTCAAAGGAGTAGGGCACTGGCCCCATATGCTGGAGGTGGTGGGTTCAAACACAGCCCTGGCCAAAAACTGTGGAGGGTGGGTGGGGTGGGTAACATTACAGCTCACTGAAAGCTCAGATGATTGATAGCCTCGTTTATACATTTTTATGCAGAAAGAAACAAGGACACTATATTTATAAGCTTGTGTTAAAGAAGATTTTCTCAAGCCAAAAGTGAAAAAATGAAAGATTGGCAGATTTACTTCATAAAAGAGAAAAACTTAACCACAAAAGGCATCATAAATAAAATGTTTAGGATAAATGAGAAATAGAGAGAAGGTACTTATAGCATATGAGGCAAAAGATTAATATTCTAATAATTAATATTCTAAAATATAAAAGGTACAAATATAAAAGGTATTTCTTAGTAGGAATTAGTGAAATGTACATTAAAACAACAAATGCATAATCTGGGTACAGTGGTGGCTCACGCCTATAATCCTAGCACTCTGGAAGGCCGAGGCAGGTGGATTGCTTGAGCTCAGGCGTTTGAGATGAGCTTGAGCAAGAGCGAGACCCTGTCTCTAAACGGAGCCTCGCACTGTAGGTAGGCACCTGTAGTCCTAGCTACTTGGAAGGCTGAGGCAGGAGGATCACTTTACCCCAAGAGTTTGAGGTTGCTGTGAGTGAGCTGTGATGCCTCGGCACTCTATGCAGGACAACAAAGTGAGACTCTGTTTAAAAAAAAAAAAAGTAACAAATGCATAATATTTTTAAACCATCAGACAAAAAAAAAATTTTTTTTTTGAGACAGAGCCTTAAGCTATCCCCCTAGGTAGAGTGCCATGGCATCACAGCTCACAGCAACCTCCAACTCCTGGGCTCAAGCGAGTCTCCTGCCTCAGCCTCCCAAGTAGCTGGGACCACAGGTACCGCCACAATGCCTGGCTATTTTTTGGTTGTGGCCCTCATTGTTTGGAGGGCCCAGGCTGGATTCAAACCCACCACCTTAGGTGTATTTGGCTGGCGCCTTAGCCACTTGAGCCACAGGCACCAAGCCAAAAAATTTTTTAAAGGTTTAAAATATGTAGGGCACCTGGGGTCCCAGCTACTTGGGAGGCTGAGGCAGGAGACTCGCTTGAGCCCAGGAGTTGGAGGTTGCTGTGAGCTGTGATGCCACAGCACTCTACCCAGGGTGACAGCTTGAGGCTCTGTCTCCAAAAATAATAATAAATAAATAAAATATGTGGTAATTCCAGAAATGCTCCCACATATGTTCAAAGTAGAATGAAGAATTTTATTGCAGTATTATTTCATAATAACAAAAAATTGGAAACAATATATATGTTTATAGAGAAAAGAATAGTGAAGTAAACTCTAACATATCAATATAATGGAATGTCTTACAGCAGTTTTCACAGCTAGATCTAAATACATACACGGAAAGTTCCCCCAAATCTACACTTCAGAGAAAAAAGTAAGTTATGGAACATTATAAGCATGATACTTTTTTGCATATTACATATGTGATTTATATATGAGTATTCAAATAGAAAATTAAATATATCAAAAGATCCTACATAGCTAACAGAAACAGTGTTGTTGGGTTTTTTTTTCTCCTTCTCAAGGAGGGAAGTAAAATGACCTTACCAGGAGAAAAGATTAAAAGGGAATATTTTCTTTCTTTCTTTCTTTTTTTTTTTCTTTTACAGTTTTTGCCGGGGCCGGGTTTGAGCCCACCACCTCCAATATATGGGGCTGGTGCCCTACTTGTTGAGCCACAGGTGCCACCCAATTTTCTTTTTTCTTTTCTTTTTTTTTTTTTTTTTCTTGAGACAGAGCCTCAAGCTATCACCCTGGGTAGAGTGCTGTGGCATCACAGCTCACAGCAACCTCCAATTCCTGGGCTCAAATGAGTCTCCTGTCTCTGCCTCCCAAGTAGCTGGGACTACAGGTGCCCGCCACAATGCCTGGCTATTTTTTGGTTGCAGCCGTCAATGTTGTTTGGTGGGTCCAGGCTGGATTTGAACCCAACACCTTAGGTGTATGTGGCTGGCACCTTAGCTGCTTGAGCCACAGGCACTGAGCCTTCTTTTTTATTATTATTATTATTTTGTATTCATTGAGGATACAAAGAACCAGGATTCATTGAGGATACAAAGAATCAGGTTATTTTTGTTGTTGCAGCTGTCATTGTTTTAGCTGGCCCTGGCCGAGTTCCAACCCGCCAGCCCCAGTGCATGTGGCTGGCACACTACCCACTGAGCTATGGGCGCAACCCTGCATAATTATTTTTCAAAAGACATAGGCAGATAGGGAAAAATATTTGTAACATAAATTAAAAATGGGATTAATACTGTTCACATACAAAGAACACATATCTATGTATAAATGTAAAAAAGAAACCCAATAGAAAAAATTTAAAAAAGAAAAGTTAGTAACAGATTAGCATGAAAAACTCACAAAAGAGAAATATAAATGATAAATAAGTACAATACATAAAAATACTACACCTGGCCTAGTGCAGTGGCTCACACCTGTAATCCCAGCACTCTGGGAGGCCAAGGCAAGTAGATTACCTGAGCTCACTGGTTTGAGACCAGCCTGAGCCAGAGCGAGACCCTGTCTCTAAGGAATAGCTGGACATTATAACGGGCACCTGTAGTCCCAGCTACTTGGGAGGCTGAGGCAAGAGAATTGCTTAAGCCAAAGGGTTCAAGGTTGCTGTGAGCTGTGACTCTACAGCACTCTACCAAGGGTGACAAAGTGCGACTATCTCAAAAAAAGCAAAAAATACTACACCCATGAGTGATAAGAAAAATTATTTTCCATGTCAAGGGTTCCCAGACCAAATTGTCCATGTGCCTAAAGAGTTTAAAGGGATGAGACACCATCAAGGATCCCACAGGAGATTTATGAAGAAGGAGAGGAGAACTAGCCAGGAGCAGCTTCAACAGCAAAATGTCAGAGAGGGCGGGGTAAATGAGGTAAGCCCTGTGTGTGTGAGCTATATTCCTGGCTCCACTTTGTCGATTCTGCTCGTTTTCCTTCCTTATTTCATTCCTCATTTCCATAGGCCATTGTATTATATTTTATTCATGTTGTAAACTGCTTTTTGTCCCTGGAACATTTTTTAATTAGAGATAATCAAATGAATGAATGATTTATTCATCAAATAGTCAAGTGAATGAGTGGTTGAATATATTGTGGCTGTTTTCAGGAAGAGAAAGGCCCTCAAAGTGATCTAGTGGGATGGGGATACCAGGTATTCTGGGCAAAAACTACTTTAGCATCACTGGACAACAACCTAGGCCTCAGATTCCCTGAAAAGAGGATGAATGAGGAGTAAGACTTACACTAGATGCTAACAGAGTACTAGCCCTGTGTCTGCAGAACTAATAGCTGTTAAAAGGTACAGATTGTGACCATAAGTATACAAAATATGGGGGATTGTATTAGTCAGGATAAGCTAACTGCTATAGCAAAACAAAACAAAATAAAACAATCCAAATATATAATGTCTCAAACTCAATAGAAGTTTACTTCTTGCTTGTGAAACAATACTGAGCAAGCAAACAGGCTGGCCGAACAGTCATTCAGGGAACAGAAGCTGGGGGAGCCAATGCCATCTTCAACACATGGCTTCCAAGGTTGCCCTGAGAGTCACCTCATTCCAACCAGCGAGGAGAAAAAACCAAGGTGCATATGGGAGGTTTATATGAACCAACCGGAAGTAGCACATTCCAGTTTTCAATAAAACTCAGGCATATGACCAAACTCAATTATAAGAGTGTCAGGGAAACAGAGTCTGGCCCAGAATGAAGAGAATGTGGATTTGGGAGAACCCCTAGTACTCCTGGCATGGACCACTAGCAGACCGAGAGTTAGACTTGAATATGGGACCACATAACTCTCAAGCTCCATGTTGTGATACACAAGTTACTGTGGTAATAAATTCCAGATAATTCCACCTCCCAAAACTCTATGACTCAGAGAACTCTCTCATGGCAAAATGGAAGAAAAGGGTGGAAGGTAAAAGAAAAAAAGCCAAAAAATCATCCTGGCAGTGCATCTTAAGAGATTCAGCATAGTCTGTGGTCTCTATGAGAAATGGAGAGATCAAAGACTGTGCTTGTAAATAGGGGAGATTTTTCTGGGCAGCCTGTGCATTGATGGAGAGAATGACATGCTGATGTCAATCTTTGTTAAACCACTGATCAATCCTCTGCAGAAGAACATTTTTTAAAAACATTATTTCTATTGTTCGCGTCTGCCTTGCTCTGGTAAGGCAATTTCCACACTGAGAAGGAGAAATAAAAGAACAGCTGCGCCACATCTCTTAACCATGAACCTAGGCACCCATTTTGCTAAAAAGAAGAAATCAATTTTTAGTTTTACAAGACAGAAATAAAGCCTATTTAAAAGGAGATATTTAGGATGCCTATTAGAATGCAAATTGAACGACAGCATTTACATGTGTCACTTAAAGTCTCTCCCGGAGTTTCCTTGAAATATTACCATTTGCTTACGTGAACTTCTTGTTTTAAAGAAATAGAATTAAAAGTTGTTCTGAATTTCATGGAGTTGATTTTAAAAAGCAGATCATTATTGGCTCAACATGTGACTTGAGGGACTGTTTTATTTTCAGCATGAAAAACATGATGGCTCCTTTAAAACCCATGCAAGAAAGGTCAAGACTTTCGATTCCATGAGAACTCCCGTGATTTCATCCCTGCTTTCACCACACTAGACAAAAGAGCCGAGGTGAGCAATGGTTGTCTGATAGCCACAATACGATCTAAGAATAATAAGAACATTTGCTAAGTACCTACAGCATGTCCCCAGCATTTTCTTCTTCAGATTATGTCAGTTAGCTTCCACAATTACCCAAAGAGGGAAATGGGTAATTAGCCTATTTTACTGATGAGGAAACTGAGGCACAAAGAAGTAACAAATTACCCTCAGATGTAAGTTCAGGATTCAAAGCTAAGTGGATGTTATTCCAAAGCCCACAGCCCTAATCACTCCTCTAAGCTAGTTTACATATATCTAGATCCGTTAACCTCTTCATGGTCAGATGCTGTTCTCCTGCCTGCATGGAGGCGAAGTGCTCCTTGGGTTATACCCGCAAATAGTGGTTCTTTTTCTAAGGAGTGACTTTTGGAGGAAAGAAAGAACAATAATAACTGAAGAAACTGAGAAGAAACACTACCTAATGGCTGGCATCATGGCATTTCCTGGCCTTCCCTTTGAACCCATCTGCTCCCTCTTCTGACTGGGGAAAGCTGCTGTGTTATTGCACACAGATGGACATGATTTGGCTTACTAAATGTATAGGGAATCACAACAGGATTCAAGGGAAGTCTGCCTACCTGTACCTACTAATTTCCGCTCCCCCAGAAAGCTTCCTGTATCTGCTCACTGGTCCTGGAAATTCCATTAACAGATGATGGACCCTTTAGGCCACAATTAGTAGAATGATAATAGAGAGAAAGTGAGGTAAGGGAAGCAAATTATCTTAAATTTACATACAAAAAAACAGTATCTGACAATAGCGGATCTTTTTGTAGTAAGTTTTTGAGACAGAGTCTCACTTTGTCACTCTCAGTAGAGTGCTGTGATGTCATAGCTCACAGCAATCTCAAAATCTTGGGCTCAAGTGATTCTCTTACCTCAGCCTCATGAGTAGTTGGGACTATAGATGCCCACCACAACACCCAGCTTTTTTTTTTTTTTTGGCAGTTTTTGGCCAGGGCCGGGTTTGAACCCAACACCTCTGATATATGGGGCTGGCACCCTACTCCTTTGAGCCACAGGTGCCACCCCACCCAGCTATGTTTTTAGAGACCGGGTCTTGCTCTTGCTCAGGCTAATCTCAAACTCACTTTCTCATTAACTGCTAAATTGCCACTTGAGCCACAGGCACCGAGCCTCTTTGTACTAATTTAATGGGAAACTATTTCAGAAATATCAAATCCAACTCAGCCAAAAAGGAAAATGTTTGCTCTATCCACCCTCTATTCCCTGCCCCACTGTACAGCCCCTGAATAAGAGAAACTAAGAATGATCATTCCTTCCAGTGTGCCTGGGAGTGAGGGGTGTCCTAGGATGCAGAACTTTCAGTGCTAACGTCCAGACAGTCCCAGACAAACAGGGATGAGCCGATAATTGAAGGGTATAATAGAAATAGTTAGAATTAAGGAGCCTGGGTTAATCTAGGTTAAATTCCTGACTGGGAAAATCCTTTAATCCTGATGGCTGCTTTATATCACCAGAATATAAGTGTGTCCTGGAACCTAAGCTTATGAAGATTCAGAGCAAGCATCCCACCTCAGGCTTCTGAGTTTGACCTGTCTACTGGCTAGGTTAAGTCAACACAAGCATATATTTTCAGTAAATATTTGATACAACTTTCTTGGAATTTCCCAGTTGCACAAACTGTCATGGTCTAGAAATAAAATTGCATTAGGCAAAAATAAAAAGAATGTATCTAACAACTTTCAGATCACCTTCCTGACTTTTACTGGATCCAGGAAACTGGTTCTAAATGTCAGGGAGCTGGGTATGATTCCTAACTTTGCTACTTACTAGCTGTTTAACCTTTGGGTAAGTAACAGCTACTTACTTAGCTGTTTAATCCCCTTGGTAAGGGATTTATTTTTCTCATCCAAAACATATATGGTTTATTATACTGATTAAATGGGAAAATATGAGTATTTTATATAAAATAATGTTACAAAATAGAAACTATTTTTACTCAAAAAAAAAATTGTTTTTTGAGACAGAGTCTTATTGTTGTCGCCCTCAGTAGAGTACTGTGGTGTCACAGCTCACAGCAACCTCTAACTCTTGGGCTTGAGTGATTCTCTTGCCTCGGCCTCCCAAGTAGCCAGAGCCCATAGCTCAGTGATTACAGAGCTGAGCCTTTACAGAAAACTGTTTAGGCTCATTGCCCATAGCACAGTGGTTACAGTACTGGCCACATGCACTGAGGCTGGCGGGTTTGAACTCAGCCCAGGCCAGCTAAACAACAATGGCAACTGCAACAAAAAAATAGGTGGGCATTGAGGCAGGAGCCTGTAGTCCTAGGTACTTGGGAGGCTGAGGCAAGAGAATTGCTTAAGCCCCACAGTTGGAGGTTGCTGTGAGCTATGATGTTACGGCACTCTACTAAAGGTGACATAGTGAGACTCTGTCTCAAAAAAAACTTTTTAGGCTCGGCACCTGTGGCTCAAGTGGCTAAGGTACCAGTCACATACACCTAAGGTGGCGGGTTTGAATCCAGTCCAGGCCTGCCAAACAACAATGATGGCTGCAACCAAAAAAAAAAAAAAATAGCCAGGCGTTGTGGCGGGTGCCTGTCGTCCCAGCTACCTGGGAGGCTGAGAGGGAGACTCGCTTCAGCCCAGGAGTTGGAGGTTGCTGTGAGCTGTGATAACACAGCACTCTACCCAAGGGGACAGCTTGAGGCTCTGTCTCAAAAAAAAAACAACAAAAACTTTTTAGATGACAAAACTGAAACGTGGAGGGGTGAGGTACCTTGTTCACCTTGTTCACGATCACACAACTAGCAAAGCCAGGACTGAGTCCCCTCAGTGGACCAGTTTCTTTGTCTACACCCTTAATTGCTTGTCTCTATTAACTCCTGACACCAGCAACCTGTGGCCTGGAGAGTTGGCAGGTCCTTGGAGAAGAGTAGATGCATCTCTGAAACTGGATTCTGGATGCTGAGTCCCCTAGAACCTAGAGTCCTAGCCTAGCGTGGAAGCTGCCTGTCTTTAAGCAGTTTGGCCTGGAGATAGAAGCAACAACCACAATGGACTGAAGGGGAGGACTGTCCATGTTTTCTTGGAATTTCACAAATGTCCATGATTCTTAAGGAGTTTAGGATTGGTTGAGATTGAATTTTTCAGCACAGGGGTTCACATTTAAATTGAATTAAAGAAACTTAGGAAATTGATATTTTCTTTACACTTGAGTTTATCACTGTCACATCACTCCTATCACACACAGAAAAAGAGCCTAAAGGATATACACACTAGGTTTTTACATTATTTTCTCTTTTCTTTTCCCTTGGAGGAGATTGGAGGTTCTATTAGAGGAGAGAAAGGGGGAGCTCACAGTTTTTCACTTTATGTGCCTTACTGTTTGTTTTAGTTATGGGCTCTTATTGGCAGGATTGTATTCTCCTCCCAAATTCATATGTTGAGGTTCCAATCCTCAGTACCTCAGAACAGGACTGTATTTAGAGAAATAGCCTTTAAAAGAGGTAATTAAAGTAAAGTCATATGGGTGGGCCCTAATCCAATAGGAGTGTCCTTACAAGAGGAGGAGATCAGGACATAGACACAACAGAGAGAAGATAGCAGACGTGGGAGAAGGTGACCATCTATAAGACAAGAAGAGAAGCCTCGGAAGACATCTGCTCTGCTCACACTTTGATCTTGGGCTTCTAACCTCCAGAATTGTGAGAAAGTAAATTTCTGTTGTTTAAGCCAAGTGTACAGCCTTGGCAAACAATACATGCTCATGGTTATACTAGTCCTTTTTCTGTTACTATAATAGAATATATTAAATTGGTTAATTTATACAGAAAATAAATTTATTTCTGTTATGAAGGCTAAGAAGGCCCGGGCTGAGTGGCCACACCTGGTGAGGGCCTTCTTGCTGGTGGGTACTCTCTACAGAGTCCCAATGCGGTATAGGGCATCACATAGTGAGGGGCTGAGTGGACTACCATGCTAGCTCAGGTCTCTTTTATTTGTCTTAGAAAGTAACTAGTTCCACTCCCATGATAATCCACTAATTCATTAACTTTTTAATCCATTGATTATAAATGATTAATCCAGAGCCCTCATGATCCAGTCACCTTCCAAAGGGCCCACCTCTCATACTGCTGCACTGGGGATTAAATGTCAACGTGAGTTTTGGAAGGGATAAATAGTCAAACTACAGCAATTGTCTAAGGTTGGGCTCTCACAGGTACATCTGGGTAATTATGCACAAGCAGCTTATTTGGGAGGTGATCCCAGGAAGCCCTGAATGGCGGATAAGAAGGGAGAAGGAGATGAGGGAAATTAATCCAGAGCAGGGCACTACCAGGGGCCACTGGAGCTAATTCCCATTGTGGGCCTCTGAAGACTGTAGAACATACCACAGCTTGTCCCACTTAAGGGACAATTTACCCTCCATCTCCCATTTATCACGGGGGAAAACAGGGTTGTCCAACTGCCCTCCACAGTGGTGAGCTCCTTTCTGCAGTCAGAGGAGGCCCTCAGAGAGGGTTGGGGGAGCTTGCAATTAGAACTACAGGTGTGCACAAGCAATAGTCTATGATTTACTTGACTTTGCAATCAAAACCAATAAATATTTTAAAAACAGGAAAGTGATTGTATTATTGGCAATAGTTTATTTAACTTTAACATTATAATAATATGATTGAAGGTTCAGATTCTGACACTTGGCCTAGAAATAAAAGTTACCTTCTCTAGACAGGGTATGAGATGTGATATAAGCCATTTGCTCTCACTGCCCTGGTGGCATCCTGTGTCAGGCCCCCAGCACTGGCCTCACTGCCATTCCTAAACTCCTAGGGTTTGGGCTTTGTTAGTCCTAAAGGCCGCTGATGGTCCTTTGAGTCACTGATATATTGATAAAATTGGAAATGAGAATCTCCATTTCCTACTTTGACTAATAGCAAATAGCAAAATTTATTTTCCTTGTATTGAAATTAAAACAGAACTCTCAGTGAACTAGAACATCTAAAAGTGAATTTATGATCCAGTTAACTTCCTACTCTTCCTATTGCTAAATGAGATAGTAATTATTCGATACCTTCCTCTGTGAGAACCAAAATAGATGTTAAAACCTTTAGATAAGGGCAGTGCCCATAGCTCAGTGGGTAGGGCGCCGGCCACATACATCCAGGCTGGCTGGTTCAAACCCAGCCCTGGCCAGCTAAACAACGACAACTGCAACAGAAAAATAGCTGGGCATTGTGGCAGGCACCTGTAAGTCCCAGCTACTTGGGAGTCTGAGGCAAGAAAATCGCTTAAAGCCAAAGAGTTTGAGGTTGCTGTGAGTTGCCACAGCACTCTGCTAAGGGCAACATAGTGAGACTAGGTCTCAAAAAAAAAAAGCTTTAGACAAATTCAACAGAATTTAAATGCACAAAGAACAATTCATGAGTGGGACAGAGTAGACTTAGAGAGACTCTGGTGGGCCACGTGGTAGAAGAGAATTTATGGACAGAAAAAGGAAAACAACATACAGAAAATGGAAGTGAGGGACAGAAACAGTCAGATTGGTTACAGACATTTGAACGCAGTTTGAAAAGTTGGCTGCCTTTGATTGGCTGAAACTCAGTGATTGGCACAAGAGTTGGTTACAGTCTGTTCATACATCTGGTTAGGTTATACATAGTTCACTGTGTATGGAGAAACCTTTAGGCCAAACTTAAAATAGGTAAGAAGGGAGCTTTAGGCTAAACTTAATTTAACATAAATAGTGTGGTAACATTCCCAGAAGTGGACCTGGCTAGTAACTGCAAGCAAATTGTTAATACCAGTAATTTGTATATTTAGTTCATATAACAAAAATCTCCATGTTTTATTTAATAAATTTTGGGTTCAGCACAGTGGCTCATGCCTGTAATTCTAGCATTCTGGGATGCTGAATCAGGAGAATCCTTTGAGTTCAGGAGTTTGAGACCAGCCTGGAGCCTGAGGAAGACTGAGACTGTCTCTACTAAAAATAGAAAAATTAGGTAGGCATTGTGGTGGGTGCCTATAGTTCAAGCAATTCAGGAGGCTGAGGGAGGAGGATTGCTTAAGCCCAGGAGTCTGAGGCTTCTGTGAGCTAGGATGATGCCACAGCACTCTACCAATGGCAACAAAGTGAGACACTGTCTCAGAAAAAAAAAAAAAATGCCTCCAAATATTTTTTACCTGTGAGTAGGTCAGGCTTGGGACCATGGATCTTTTGTCTTTTTGACTTAAATATCTCCAGAATGAATGATTGGGAAGTTTTTCATTAAAATAAATACCTTAGGAAAGGTGGGGACTGTCCCTGGGGAACAGGAGAAAAGGAAATAGAATTAAGTCCTGGGACAAGAGAGGCAGCCAGACTCCAAGCCAGGGGCCTCCTTTCTTCCTTTCCACCTTCTCCCTCTAGTACCCCTTCCTTACTCTCTGCCCAATTTCCTAGTGATTCTCACAAACTAGGGGGACAAATATAAATGACTAATGACATAAGAAACATTGCTTGTCCTCATTAATAAGCCAGAAAGTGAGAATTAAAACAATAAATGTCTATAAGTCTTAAATAGAAGTCTTGTTAAATCTTAGTGAACACTCTTTCACTGGACCCATCATTTTAATGCAGAATATATCCCTCTTAATAAATCACAGAATGAAATTTCAGATTAAAAATAAACCACACCCAAATGGCAATATGATACCAACATGAAGGTATGCATTTTAGTACTATATAAACCAGACTAAATGAAAACCTGTACTGAGCCACGTGCCCGGTACCAGGCACATCTTCAACAGATGTTAGCTGTGATTTGATTATTGCCACCCAGTAACCATCCTTCTAACCCAGTATCTCACAGGAACTTTGGAGAATTCTTGTGCATGGGAATCTGATGCTGGATGGAGAGACTCTATAGGGAATTGGGGATGGGGGAAATTGCAGCGCACATTGGCTTCAAGTGACTCCAATTCCCCTTTCAACAACAATGCTCTCCTAAATCCCCTTCTCTTCCAGCTGTCTCCTTTCCTTCCTGCAAGTCTAGACTTTGTCTTCTGCCTATAGATTTTTCCCTATACTCTCTTTGAATTCTTTTCTCTGCCAGATAATGTGAAATCCATAAAAACTGACCTTAGGTAATTCAGTCTGCTAGAAGAGGTACAAACAAAATTAGTCCGACAAGAAGAGGTTGATCATTGTGACACACCAGAGGTATAAACAGCTCAGTGGAGGGGAGGAATCCTGGGAAGGTGGCAGGTGGTATGGGCACTGGTCTTTTTTTTTTTTTTAAGAGATGGGGCCTCACTCTGTAGCTCCAGCTAGAGTACAGTAGACACAGTAGTACCATTATGACTCACTGCAACCTAGAACTCCTGGGCTCATGGGATCCTCTTGCCTCAGCCTCCCAAGTAGCTGGGAATACACGCCTGGCTAATTTTTAAATTGTAGAGATGAGGTCTCAGCATGTTGCTCAGGCTGATCTTGAACTTCTGGGCTCAAGTGATCTCCCTTCTTTAGCCTCCCAAAGTGCTAAGATTCACAGGTGTGAGCCACCACACCCAGCGAGGCACTGGTCTTATGAATTGGATTCTGATGAGGACAATGGGAAAAAGTATTTTTGGAGGGAGAAATAGCTTGAGCAAAAATATAAATGTAGCATAACTCAAGGGTTGATCTTCCCAGCTAAGAGAAGTACTGGGCTAGGAAAGAAGGGGGCTGATCCATATTCTAGAAGGCCTTAAATGCCAAACTGAGAGATCCAGACTTTATTCTATAGGTCAAAGTTTTGAGCAGCTCATTTGAGCAATACTGGAGACATTAGTCATAGAGTGGTTGGCATGAAAGGATGGGAAAAGGCAGAGACAGGGTACAGGAGGTCAGTAAAGAGCATATTCCCATCAGTACTCCTGTTCAGATAGTCAGACATAAAAATAATTCTTGCCTCCTCAGAAATCTTTAAGGCTTCTCCATTGCCCACAAAATAAAGAACAAAACCTATAAAATGCCATTCAAGGCCTTCGAGATATTATTGAGGTATTAGCCTCCTCAGGCTGCCATAATAAAATATCAGACTTCATGGCTTAACAGAAGTTTATTTTCTTATAGTTCTGGAGGCTAGAAATCCAAGGTCAGTGTTCTGGCCAGTTCAGTCTCAGGTAAGGGCTCTCCTCCTAACTCACAGACAACTGCTTTCTTGCTGAGTGCTTAGGTGGCCTTTCCTTGGTAGGTCCTCATGCAGAAAGTGAACTCTATGGTGTTTCTTTTTATAAAGACACTAATCCTATTGGATCAGGGCCCCATGCTATGACTTCATTTAACCTTAATTACTCCCTTAGATACCACATCTTCAAATACAGCCACACTGTGGGTTATGGCTTCAACATATAAATTTTTGGGAAGACACAAATATCTCAGTCCCTAACAATAACAATAACTACCATCTGTGAAGCACTTGCTATATGCATTGTGTAAAGTTCCTTACATCTTTATATATATTGTCTTATTTAATTCTCACAAGATCTACATGAACTAGGTATTTTGTTGTCTAATAGGTTTGGGGGAAGGTAGAGAATTTGTGCATGGCCACACAAACTTTAGGGGTGGAGGCAGAATTTAAAGAAGAGCTGCCTACCTCCAAAGCCTATGTACTTGCCTTTTGAATTCTTTCCCCATCCCCCGGGTGCTTCCCGATTCAGCTGTGGCTCTGTCCTTCCGCCCCATCCTCTGGTCTCTGCGTACAACTCAGCACTATTTCCACAGGACATGTTTCTTGAGGTCTTGCATTTACTCACAACTGAGCTTTCTCAGACTGCAGCATCTTTCAAGTGTTCCCTCAAGCACAATGCTTCTGTGAAACCTTCCTATTTTGATTATTGTTGAATCATATATGTGTGAAACCTTTCTATAGTATATTCTATTATGTTTCATTTGGCCTTGCATTCTGGCTACTCATCTAAATATTTGTATTTCTCCGTCCCCACCAACAGATTATAAGAATTGTGAGTTAAGTGTTATACACGTCTGCATTTTCTACCATTCCAACACATCGTGGGTGCTTTAATAAATATTTATTGAGTGAAAATCCAGGGGAGAGGTAGTGAAGGTGCGAACTAGAGGAGGAGGAGTGGCAATGGAAATTTAAAGGACAGAATGGATTGATAAGACTTGCTGATTCTTTGGTTGTGGGGACTGAAAGAAAGGCGAGGAGAACTTGAAAGTTTTACAAGGGAAGAACAGTACTGTTGTTATGGAAGCCAGGAGGTTTTGCTAGTTATGAGGAAAGACACCATTAGTAGGGGCCATAGTAGTAATAAACTAGGTATTTTGTTGTTTACATTTTATAAATAAGCTTTGGGGAAAAACTTGGAAAAATAAAAAAATAGAAGTTAACTGATGACGCCATACTGAACCTCAGAGTCAAAGCATTCTATGATAGACATACTCTTATCTGACAATGTGAATGTTACTTTTTTTGCATTATTATTATTATTGCTCAATATTTCGGTACAGCAATCATCTGATTTCTTTTCTGAATGTATTTATCTTTGTTTGTTCTTTACAAGGTTTTTGTTTCTAGTCCTTATTTTAAACATTGTTATTGTTATTAAATTTTAAGTCTGTTTAATTTTGAAAAGGCAGAAAGTGGAAACCAAATAAATACATGTATATGTATAGAGAAAATTAAAAAAAAGTTTTGGGGAAGGTAAAGAATTTGTGCATGGCCACATAAACTTTAGGGGTGGAAGCAGAATTTGAAGAAGAGCTGCCTACCTGCAAATGCACTTGCCCTTTGAGTTCCTCCCCCATCCCCTGAGAGCTGCTACCACTAACTGTACACTTGAATCGCTCACCATGCCAACTGTTTATCCTATATTGCTCATTTATTTCTTACCACAATCTTGCAGGTGAGCATTACTGGTCTCAATTTATAGAAGACAAAATGGAGGTTCAAATGGAGATGAAGCAATTGCTCAAAGGAGTGCAACTAGTGAGCAGCGAAGCTGAGATTCAAACTCAAGTTTATCTAACTCCAAAACTTGTGTCCTGGGAGTGCCAGCCCCCTGAAAACTGCCTAGTGAAGTTATTTCTTAAAAGGGCAGCAGGGGCGGTCTCATCATTTTCTAACTACTCTTTGTGGTGTCTATCTGGTGCCTGTGCAGAGGTTAGTGCCATGTTGGATCTGCATGACAGACAGTCCCCTGCACACAGATGTCTGTTCCCTATCCAGCCCCGGTAGCACTGATAAGTTAAAGGAGCGGAGCATGAGACATCTGAGCCAGGCCCCAGGTATCTCCTTGCCTTTTCTCACTCTCCTCTTGGGCTTTAACAGAGCTGGTAGTCTTATAGCAAAGAGACACACTTAGCCAAGGAGAATCTGAGGAAAGCTAGGAGATGTCATCTCTTCCACTTATTTGGTTTAAACAAGGAAGAAAAGGTCCCAACAGAGCTTATCATAGTCAGCTGTAAACAAATACCTTTATCCACAGCAGCGTCAATACTTCTACCATAAATGGGCATGCGGTACTCAATTACTTCAAGGGTCAACTGTGGGAGATATCCAAGACTCGAGTTAGTGAAGTGGGCATATATCCCTAGTAATAGAAGAGCTTGCATGATGAAGACAGAAGTTTCACATTTGTCAATGGTAATACTTACGTTAGCTCTGCATCTTGGGTAAAAAGAGTAAGCTAATAGGAAATGCAAAACAGGAACACATTTTGCAGAATTCTTTAGGCAATACCATACTGGGATCAACATGATTATATTTTCAAACTGTATACCTGAAAGAACATTAAATAGGTAAGTAGAAGTGGCAACACACATGTATAAGTGGTTTGACAAAAGTCTGAGAAGGAGCTTTCAGCAGAGGACAGCAGAAGAGTTGGGGAAATGGATTGACCTGTTTATTCTGGCAGTGTAAAGGGAGGAGGGATGATAGGGATATTTTTCCTGTGGTATAAAGAGAAAGCGGTAATAGATTTTCACCCTTCTACCTAGGCCAGCATCAAAGAGATTTACACTAAATGACTAAATGCCCCAAAGGCTGGTGTATGAATGAAGACAGTAGAAAAATAGAATATGGGAGAGGTACCCCTTTTTGGCAGAATGTTAAAGAATAAAGTAAATGGAAGATTAGACAATGATTTTATTTTAGCTCTGCGATGTTATAGAAGTTGTGGATGTTCTCAGCTTAACTTGTGTTAGTCCCCTGTTCAGAAGACAGCTTTCACCTCTATTGTCTACTACATGATAAGAATAATTTAGCATTCCCCTCTTTAAAATGACATATGACCTTCCGGTGTGATTCTGTCCTGTGTGGCTGTTCCTTGAAGCAGTAGTCATTTATCTCCGTCCGCCTTCTCTCCCACCTAAGTTCATGCTACCACTTCATGGAAAATTTGATGCACATGGACATGAGGCTCAGAACCATCTTTTTGGTTGTTAACCAAAGACTGACAAAGATTATCATTTTAAGGTGGATAATGATGAAAATGAGCACCAGTTATCTTTAAGAATGGTCAGGCAGTGTTTCTCAACCTTCCTAATGCCACAATGTATTTTCATTGTTACAAAGGGGTCGTGACCCACAGATTGAGAACCACGGTTAGGGGCTGGTGCCAAGGATGAATTGCACCTTGTTGAAGCAGAGGCAATGAATTATGAAGGCAGTCCAATTAAAGTAACACTGGCAACTTTGAAAATGTCTGTACAGCCAACAGTTTCTCTTGGGGGCTTTGAAATAATACCATCTGTGTGGTCTTACAGTTGAAGTGTTGTTCGGGGTCTGTGCATATTAGTGGGCAGCACTTACTAGCTATGGAAGAAGATACAGAGTCAGAAGATGAAGAGGAGGAGAATGTGAAACGCTGAAGTATGCCTGGAAAGCAATCTGCCCCTGAAGGTGGTAGCAAAGTTCCACAGAAAAAAGTAAAATTTGCTGCTGATGAAGATGATGATGATGATGATTTTGATGAGGAGGAAACTGAAGAAAAACCTCCAGTGAAGATATCTGTATGAGACACTCCAGCCAAAAATGCACAAAAATCAAACCAGAATGGAAAGGATTCAAAACCATCAACATGGAGATTAAAAGGTCAAAAAACAGAAAAAACTCCTAAAACCCCAAAAGGACTTAGTTCTGTAGAAGACATTAAGGCAAAAAATGCAAGCAAGCATACAAAAGTATTCCCAAAGTAGAAGCCAAATTCATCAATTATTTGAAGAACTGCTGGCCAGCATGGCGGCTCATGCCTGTAATCCTAGCACTCTGGGAGGCCAAAGTAGGCAGATTGCTTGAGCACAGAGATTGAAGACCATCCTGAGCCAGAGTGAGCCAGAGTAAGACCCCATCTCTACCAGAAAAAGCTAGGCATTGTGGCGGGTGCCTGTAGTCCCAGCTACTTGGGAGGCTAAGGGCAAGAGAATCACTAAAGGAAAAAAAGAAAAAGAAAAAAAAAAAGAAAATTAAAAAAAAATTTTTTTAAATTATTTCTAGATGACTGACTAGGAGACTATTCAAGATCTCTGGCAGTAGAGGAAGATTCTTTAAGAAAATAGTTTTTAAAAAAAGAAAAGAAGGCTTGGCACCTGTGGCTCAAGTGGCTAAGGCGTCAGCCACATACACGTAAGGTGGCAGGTTCAATCCAGCCTGGGCCCCCCAAAACAACAACAACAGCTGCAACCAAAAAATAGCCAGGTGTTGTGGTGGGTGCCTGTGGGCCCAGCTACTTGAGAGGCTGAGGCAGGGTACTCGCTTGAGCCCGGGAGTTGGAGGTTGCTGTGAGCTGTGATGCCACGGCACTCTACCCAGGGGGATAGCTTGAGGCTCTGTCTCCAAAGAAAAGAAAATAGTTTAAACAGTTTGTTAAAATTTTCTGTCTTATTTCATTTCTGTAACAGTTAATATCTGGCTGTCCTTTTTTTTCTTTTTTTTTTTTTTTGAGACAGTGTCTCAAGCCATCGCCCTAGGTTGAGTGCCGTGGAGTCACAGTTCCAAGGAACCTCAAACTCTTGAGCTTAAGCAATTCTCTTGCCTCGGCCTCCCAAGTAGCTGGGTTACAGGCCTCCACCATTATACCCTGCTATTTTTTGGTTGTAGTTGTCATTGTTGTTTGGCAGGCCCTGGCTGGATTCGAACCTGCTAGCTCCAGTGTATGTGGCTGGCGCCCTAGCCCCTGAGCTACAGGTGCCAAGTGTGGCTGTCCTTTTTATAATGCAGAGTGAGAACTTTCCCTACCATGTTTGATAAATGTTGTCCAGGTTCCATTGCCAAGAATGTGTTGTCCAAAATGCCTGCTTAGTTTTTAAAGATGGAACTCCGCCCTTGACTTGGTTTTAAGTATGTATGGAATGTTATGATAGGACATAGTAATAGCCAGACAAGGAAATAGTGGGGAGACAAAAATATACATGTAAAATAAACTCAGTATTCTAATAAAGTAGCACTGTTTCTCTTTTACAAAAATAAAAATATAAAACGAAATATGAGCTTTCATAAAAATCCTTCCCCACTGCTGTTATACCGTTTTGATACACTTTTATATTTTAATAAATTTTAATGTAGTATATTAATTTTAATTATAAATGTTTCCACACACATGCCCACTGGTGGTAATATTCTATGTTTACCTTCTCATTTGTATATTTTTGTAGGAGTAATGCATTTTGATAACTCATTAGGATACATGGAAAATTCTCATTTTAAAATAGCATAGTTTTAAGCAACATTAAAATTTAATTAGAACTCATCACTGCATTTCATTATGAGGTTACTCTGTAATTACTCAGCAGGACCTGGTGTTTACTAATGCAGAAGTGACAGCACATAATACCACGAAATTATTGCCACATTGTTGGAAAAGACAATTGGAAAATAGGGAACAGATAAAGGCATCGTCTAAAGCGCCTCAGAGGAAAACACAGCCTCAGAACATAATTCTTACTTTCTTTTAACCACCCTTTTCCATGTCCATCCAGGGTAACATGTAGCATGTAGACCTTCCCAGCTCTAGGTTAAGTAGCTTACATAATGGCTCCAGCTGCAATTTTCACATTTTGCATGAAACCCTTTTCTTTCAAGAGTAGGCGTGAAGTGGAGCCTGTTAGATATAGTTCTAAATTGCTCAGATGCATTATATGTGGGGGAAAAAAACCTTCAAATAACTGTCAGAAACTGAGGTTTCTAAGAAGCTCTATGCTTTTTGAATAATCATACTGTATTCCTTTTTAATTAGGATACAGATATTATATTATGACCATAGAACATAATGGTTATTAGAAAGCTCAATCAAATGTACTCTGGCCCTCTGTAAGATGGCAGGGATGTGCAGGTTGTAATTTTCATATAGGAGCACATTGAAATTCCTTTTTCCTTTTAACATTTTCTTTTATGCAGACCTCATAATCTTGCTGTTACTTTGATTCCCTGCCCCCTTTCCTAGTTACGCCTAAGACTGCTTCTGTATAATCAAACTGAATTAAGGCAACTATTTGATAATTTGAGTGAAAATTAGTTTTGATTAAGACGTTCAAGTAACAGAATTTTGTGTGTGCGTGTGCGCGCGCATGTGCACATGTGTGGGTGGGTGCTGCGGTGAGGGATGAGATAATATCTATAGAATGGACTACCTTGATAAACCACCCAAATTCTCTCTCCATATCCCTTTTTGCACGAGGTGATGATAGCAGACATTCTAGCCCTATTCTTGATGGTAGGAGGGAAGTATTTGCTTTTCGCCTTTAAGTATGTCAGCTGCAGATATTTTGTAGGTACCTGTCTTAGTTTGCTAAGGCTGCCATAACAAAGTACCACAGACTGGGTGGCTTAAATAACAGAAATGTCTTTCTCACAGCTTCATAGCCTAGAAGTCCAGGACCAAGGTGTAGGCAGGTCTGTTTTCTTCTGAGCCTCTCTCTTTGACTTGCAGATGGCCTCTTTCTTGTTGTGTCTTCACATGGTCTTTCCTCTTTGCAGGACTATCCCTGGTGCCTCTCTGTCCAAACATCCTCTTCTTATGGGGCATGAGTCAGACTGGATTAGGGCCTACCTTAGGAGACTCGTTTTAACTTAGTCATCTCTTTAAAGGTCCTATCTCCAAATATAATCATATTCTGAAATATCAGGGATAAAAAGCCTCACATAAATTTTGGGCAGAAGGGATACATAATTCAGCCCATTAATAGTACTGTTTATCATGTTAAAGAAGTTCCATTCTCTTCCAGTTTGCTGAAAGTTTTTATCATGAATGAATGTTGAATTTTTGTTGGGTTGCAACAGGTAACCAGCAGGCCCTGATCACTAAGGAGTTGTAAAACCCAAACCAAAGTCTCTGATAAAATAGGAGGCCTATGGTTCATCTTATAAGGGTACATGTGAATCTTTCTAAATGTAGAATATAAATGTCTTAACACATTAACTAAGAAAATGACATGAAGGCTATGTTAACCAGTTTGATGAAAATATTTCAAATTGTATATAAAAGCAGCACACTATACCCCATGACAGTATTAATGTATACAGCTATGATTTAATAAAAAAAAAAAGATTATTAACCTTTTGAATACCCAGAAAAAAAAAGAAAATTCTTATTAAAATAGAGAACTTATATTGGTATAATCCCTTTGGAAAATACTTTGACATTACAAAGTAAATTTATATATGCATTAAAAAAAAATAGGAGGCAGTGGAGAAGCTGGTCAAGACCAGCTAAAATCATGACGGTGATGAAAATTGCCACAAGTTACCCTCATTATTCATGATATCCTGTTTATAAGGTATTATCGTACTAAAAGAAACCATCACCTTGATAATTTACAAATGCCATGGCAACTCCCGGAAGTTACCCAGTACGGTTCAAAAAGAGGAGGAACCCTTGGTTCTGGGTACTGCCCACCCCTTTGCCAGAAATCTTATGAATTATCCTCCCTCTGCTTAACATAAAATTAAATAGAAGGGATAAAATAAGACTCCAGAAACTCACAAAGTGCTACTCTCTACTGTTCTCAGAGATAGCCTCTGCTCTTTTTTGCAGCCTCCTTTTTCCCCCCCTTTTCTTACTTGAACAGACTTGCTTTTGCTTTACTCTGTCAACTTGCTCTTACTTCTTTCCTGTGCAAAACCAAGAACCCCCTTTGCGACAGACCCCAGTTTTGGAGTCCACTTTCCTGTATTAAAGTTACATTTTTACGTAAAGTGATAGAATTGTATGGTTTTTCTTCTTTAGACTATCATAATGATAGATTACTTTGATTGATTTTTACATACTGAACCACTATATTATTTTTATATATTGCTGGATTCAATTTGCTAATATTTTGTTGAGCATTTTTGCAAAAATATTGAGAAAGTGTATTACTTTCTTATAATCCCCTTGTCTGCTTTTAGTATCAGAGTAATGCTGGCCTCGTTAAATAAGTTGAGAAGTATTCCCTTCTCTTCTATTTTCTGGGAAAAACTGTGTAGAATTTATGTTATTTCTTCTTTAATCATTTTGGTAGAATTCATCGACAAAATACTCAAAGGATGGAGATTTCTTTTTCAGATGATTTGCAACTACTAATTCAATTCCTTTACAGGTTATTTGTTTACTGTGAGAGAGTTTTGGTAGTTTGTGGTTTTTGAAGAAGTGTTCCCTTTTATCTAAGTTATCTAATATATGTCTGTAGAGTAGTTCATAGCATCCTCCTATTATTATTTTAATTTCAACAGTCTGTAGTAATATCCCCTTTTTACTTCCTGCTATTGGGAATTTATGACTTCTCTGTTTTTTTTTCTTTTGTTAAGTATTGTCAGTTTATCCATTTTATTAATCTTTGCTAGTCTTGCTAGAGATTCAATTTTGATCTCTTTTTTTTGAGACAGAGCCTCAAGCTATCCCCCTGGATAAAGTACTGTGGCATCACAGCTCACATCAACCTCCAACTCCTGGGCTCAAGCAAGTCTCCTGCCTCAGCCTCCCAAGTAGCTGGGACTACAGGCACCCGCCACAATGCCTGGCTATTTTTTGGTTTCAGCCGTCAATGTTGTTTGGAGGGCCCGGGCTGGATTCGAACCTGCCACCTTAGGTGTATATGGCTGGCGCCTTAGCCACTTGAGCCACAGGCACCGAGCCTCAATTTTGATCTTTTAAAAGAACTATCTCTGGGTGGCACCTATGGCTCAAAGGAGTAGGGTGCTGGCTCCATATACTGGAGGTGGTGGGTTCAAACCCAGTCCCGGCCAAAAACTGCAAAAAAAACCACATACAACTATCTCTTTGTTTTGTTGATTTTCTCTATTGTTTTTCTGTTTTGATTTTTTACTCTTCTCCCCCTCCCTTATTCCCTTATCCCCCTCCTCTTTTATTAGCTTATTTACTGCCTTCATATTAGAACTGAGACACTGGATTCTTGCTTTTCCATTCTTGTGATGTGGAAATGTGTTCCACCTCCATCCAGGTTAATACAAAAGATGTAAAGTCTCCATCTTTTTTAGTGGCTGAATAGTATTCCATGGTATACATGTACCACAGCTTGTTAATCCATTCTTGGGTTGGTGGACATTTAGGCTATTTCTACATTTTGGCAATTTTAAATTGAGCTGTGATAAACAGTCTAGTGCAAATGTCCTTCGATAAAAGAATTTTTTCTCTTCTGGGTAGATGCCTAGTAATGGGATTGCAGGATCAAATGGAAGGTCTAATATGAGTTCTTTGAGAATTCTCCATACTTCATTCCACAAAGGTTGTATTAGTTTGTAGTCCTACCAGCAGTGTAAAAGTATTCCCTTCTCTCCACATCCATGCCAGCATCTGCAACTTTGAGAGTTTGTGATGTGGGCCATTCTCACTGAGGTTAGGTGGTATCTCATGGAAGGTTTAATTTGCATTTCTCTGATCATTAGAGATGAAGACCATTTTTTCATATGTTTGTTAACCCTTCATCTGTCTTCTTTAGAGAAGGTTCTGTTCATGTCTCTTGCCCAGTGATACATGTTTTTCTGTTTTCAATTTCAGCATTTGCTGCTTTTAACTTTATTATCTCCTACTTTGTGCCTGCATTGGATTTGTTTTGTTCTGGGGTAAAGCTTAGATTACTAATTTGAGATCTTCTTTTCTTTTTCTTTTCTTTTTTTTTTTGAGACAGAGTGTCATTTTTCACCCTCCATAGAGTATCATAGCTCACAGCAACCACAAACTCTTGGGCTCAAGCAATTTTTTTGCCTCAACCATCCCAGTAGCTGGGACTTAGGTGCCCACCACATTTCCTGGCTATTTTTTTTTTTTTTTTTTAGAGACAAGGTCTCACTCTGGCTCAAGCTGGTCATGAACCTGTGAGCTCAGGCAATCTACCTGGCTTGGCCTCCCAGAGTGCTAGGATTACAGGAATGAGCCACTCTCTCACCCAGCCAAGATCTTCTTTTCTAATATGAGTGTTTAGTGCTTTAAATTTCCCTCTAAACACTACTTTAATTTCACCCCCCAATTTTTGATAAATTGTATTTTTACTTTCATTCAGATGAAAATATTTTTTAATTTTTCTTGGTAATTTATCTTTGACCTATGCATTATTTAGAAGTCTATTGTTTAATTACTAAGTGTTCATAGATTTTCCCGTTACCTTTCAATTATTGACTTCCAACTTAATTCCATTACAATCAGAGAACATAATTTGCATGATTCAATTCTTAGAAATTCAATAAAGCTTGTTTTATGACCCAGGATATACTCTGTCTTTGTGAATGCTTTATAAGTATTTGAAAAGAATGTACAATATATTGGTAAAAAGAATATTCTATAAATGAAATTAACTTAAGTTGGTCAATGTTATTCGTTCTATATCCTTGCTAATATTCTGTCCACTAGTTCTATTAATTAATGAAAAAGGAGTATAGAAGCTTCCAACTATAAATTTGGATGTATATATTTCTCCTTTCAGTTTTCACTTTATGAAGATTTGTCGTTAGGATAGTATGCATTTATGATCATTATGTGTTCTTGGTGAATTGGTCCTTTTATCATTATGTAATGTCTTTCTTTATGTCTGGTAATTTTCTTTGCTCTGAAGTTTACACTTTGCCTGTTATTAATAAACCTACACCAGCTTTCTTTTATTAGTATTTAATTCATATATTCTTTCCATTATTTTACTTTAACCTAACTATATCATCATTTTGAGGTGAATTTACTATAGAAAACATATAATTTCATGTGTTTATTTATTTATTTTTTTTTGAGACGGAGCCTCAAGCTATCCCCCTGGGTAGAGTGCCATGGCATTACAGCTCACAGCAACCTCCAACTTCTGGGCTCAAGCGAGTCTCCTGCCTCAGCCTCCCAAGCAGCTGGGACCACAGGCGCCCGCCACAACACCCAGCCATTTTTTGATTGCAGCCATCATTGTTGTTTGGCAGGCCCGCGCTGGGGATTCGAACCCGCCACCTTAGGTGTATGTGGCTGGTGCCTTAGGCGCTTGAGCCACAGGTGCCGAGCCTGTTTATTTATTTCTAAATCCATTTTTATACATTCTGATCTCTGTCTTTTAATTTGTGTATTTAGAATATTTAAATCTAATTTAACATTTACATGTATTATTGATATATTGAATGTGGGCCTAGCACTCAGGGAGGCTGAGGCAATAGTATTCCTTGAGCCCAGGACTTTGTGACCAGCCTGAGCAAGAGCAAGACCCTATCTCTAGTGCCCATTGACCCATGAATGGATCAATAAATTGTGGTATATGTACACCATGGAATATTATGCAGCCTTAAAGAAAGATGGAGACTTTACCTCTTACATGTTTACATGGATGGAGCTGGAACATATTCTTAGCAAAGTATCTCAAGAATGGAAGAAAAAGTATCCAATGTACTCAGTCTTACTATGAAACCAATTATAGCCCAAAAAGAAGGGGAAAGAGGGGAGAGGATGCGTGGAGGGAGAGTAGCTGGTGGATCACACCTACGGTGCATCTTACAAGGGTACAGGTACACGTGAAATTTACCAGGTGTAGAATATAAATGTCTTAACACAATAACTAAGCAAATGCCGTGAAGGCTATGTTGACCCCTTTGATGAAAACAATTCAAATTGTATGTAAAACCAGCACATTGTACCCCATGATTGCATTAATGTACACAGCTATGATTTAGTAAAAAAAAAAAAAGGAAAAAAAAAGACAGAAAGAAACATCATCAACCACAAAACAATAAAAAGCAAAAATAACAAGCTGTGGGGATGTAGGAAAGATATCTGATTTCTAGAGTGGTCATATTAAAATGTCCATTTTCAGTAAAAATTATAATACATAAAAAGAAATAGGAATGTATGGCCTATACACAGGAGAGAAGAAGTCAATAAAAACTTTCCCTGAGGTAGGTCAAATGTTGAATATACTAAGAAAAAAATTTAACAAAAAACTAAAGGAAATAATGCTTAAAGGAAAGTACAAGAACATCATCTCACAAAATAGAGGATATCAATAAAAATATAGAAACTATTTTAAAAACATTAAATAGAAATTCTCAATTTGAAACATACAATAACTAAAATGAAAAATTCACCAGAGGGGCTCAGAAGCAGATTTGAGCTTGCAGAAAAATCAGCAAATTTAAAGATAGGTTAACTGATCTAATAGGAGGGCAAAGCCTCCAAGACCTGTGGGGCATCACTAAGGTACAAAGATACACAAAAAACTAAAGGATGTTTCATACCAGAAAGGGAAAAGAGAGTAAAAGGGGAAGAAATAATGGCCAAAACTTTTCAAATTTGATGGAAAAAAACTTGAATACACATATCCAAGAAGTTCAATGAATTCTAAATGGGATAAAGTCAAAAAGATCCACATACAGACATATCAGAATCAAACTGTCAAAAGCCAAAAACAAAATCTTGAAAGCAATGAGAAAAATAATTCATCATGTACAAATGATGCTCAGTTATCATCAGATATGATGGAAGAGAGAAGGCACACATATTCACAATCTGAAAAGAAAGACTGCCACCCAAGAAGCCTATATCCAGCAAAACTATCATTCAAAAATAAATTGGCTAGGGCTGGGTTTGAACCTGCTAGCCCCAGTGTATGTAGCTGGCACCCAAACCACTGAGCTATGGGTGCCGAACCTTCAAAAATGAATAAATTAAGATATTCACAGACAAAAACTGAGAGAATATGGTACTTATAGACCTACCCCAAAAGAAATGCTACAGGGAGTCCCTCAAATTACTATAAAAGAACATTGGACAGTAACTTAAATCCAAGTGAAGAAATAAAGAGCATACACAAAGGTGTACTGATGAAATTATAATATATAAATATGTAATTTGAATGACAATAATAGCACAAAAGAGTATGAAAATAGTTAGACTAGAGCAAGTTTTTGTATGCTATTCAAACTAAACTGGTATTAGCTCAAACTAGACTGTTTTAGGTTAAGATGCTAATTGTAATTAGTAGGACAAAATAACTGCACTCACACACACACATATTGCCTGCACCAATAAGAGAATTAAAATAGTACACTAAAAATATTATTGAACATAAAAGAAGGACATAATGGAGGAATAGAGGAATAAGGGTGACATAAGTTCTATATAAAACAAATATAAAAATTACTGATAATTGGGTGGCACCTGTGGCTCAAAGGAGTAGGGCTAGTCCCATATGCTGGAGGTGGCAGGTTCAAACCTAGCCCCAGCCAGAAACTGCCAAAAAAAAAAATTATTGATAATTATAATAAACATAAATGAATTAAACACTCCAATAAAAAGACAGGGCTGGAAAGAATGAATTAAAAAAAATCATCCAACTATGTCTACAGGATACACATTTAAATTCAAAGACACACTTACATTGAAAGTAAAAGAATGGAAAAATATATACCATAAAATTAGTATCCAAAAGAGAATTGGTATGGCTATAGTAATGTCAGACGATAAAAATATTTACTAGAGATAAATAAGGATACTTTCATAATGATAACAAGGTCAATCTATCTGGAAGAACTAATTGTGCAAAGACATATATGCACCAAAAAACAAGGCCTCAAAATACATGAGAAAAAACTGACAGAACTGAAAGTAAAAATAGACAATTAAAAAATGCAAACTTTAATATACCCTTTTCAATAAGGGATGAAACAAGTAGATAGATGATGAATAAGGAAACAGAAAATTTGAACAATATGATAAACTATCCAGATTTAACATTTATAGAACACTCCATCTAATAATAGCAGAATACACACATCTTTTCATATGCACATAGATATTTGCCCAAGGATATCTGCATTCTCTTTTCTGGGCTAGATCATGTTAGGCCATAAAGTAAGTGTCAAATTTAAAAGGATAGAAGTCATATAAAGCCTGTTCACCAAGCACTATGTAAGGGAGTTAGAAATCTCTAAGAGAAGCAAATTTGGGTAAATAAACACTATATGGAGTTAAACAGCAAACTTCTTTTTTTTGAGACAGAGCCTCAAGCTGTTGCCCTGGATAGAGTTCTGTGGCATCACAGCTCACAGCAACCTCCAACTTCTGGGCTCAATAAATTCTCCTGCCTCTGCCTCCCAAGTAGCTGGGACTACAGGTATCCACCACAACGCCTGGCTATTTTTTGTTGTAGCCATCATTGTTTGGTGGGCCCAGGCTGGATTCGAATCTGCCAGCTCAGGTGTATGTGACTGGCCCCTTAGCTGCTTGAGCCACAGGTGCCAAGTCTAAACAGCAAACTTAAATAACCAATGTGTTAAAGATGAAATCACAAGAGAAATTACAAAAATACTTTGAGATAAGTAAAAGTGAAAATACCACAGTATGAGGGAAATGTATAGCTGTACATACCTACAAAAAAGATGACAAATCAATAACTTACTTTCCACTGTAAGAAACAAAGAAAGAAACAAATAGAAAACGAGCAAAATAAACCTAAATCAAACAGAAAGAAGGAAATAATAAATAGTAAAGCAGAAATAAATGAAAGAATAAGAAAACAAACCAAAAATTGGTTCTTTGAAAAGATCAACAAAATTGACAAATCTTTAGTTAGACTAATCAAGAAAAAGAGAAAGATTCAAATTAATATAATTAGGGATGAAAGAACAGACATTATTATCAATGTCACAGGCTAGAAAAGATTACAAACTAATGATACTAACAAATTAGATAACCTAGTTATGTCTTTTTAATATTCAGTCATAAGTCAACCAGGTTGTCTTTCTAATGTTCAGTCATAAGTCAAATTGACAAAATTCTTAGGAAGTTACAAGTTACCAAAATTCAATAAAGAAAACAAAATCTGAATAGACCTGTAAGTTCAGAGATAAAATTAATAACTGAAAATTTACCCATAGTGAAAAATCCAAGACCAGATGTTTTACTGCTGAATCTTTTAAATGTTTACATAATTAGTACTGATATTTGTTTTTTTTTTTTTTAACACATATTACATCCACTTTCTGTGTGAAGTGGTATCTTGTTATGGTATTGATTTGTATTTACCCAATAACTAATCATGTTGAGTATTTTTCCTTGTACTTATCGGATATGTGTGGTTTTTCTTTGGGAGAAATGTCTATTCAAATCCTTTGCCTATTTTTTAATCAGGTTGTCTTTCTAATGTTCAGTCATAAGTCAATATATTCTAGACTATATTAAATCCTTTATTAGATCTATGTTTCACAAATATTTCCTCCTATTTTTCAGGTTGTTTTTTACTTTCTTTTAAAAATTTCAACACATTTAGGGGGTATAAGTATTTTTTGTCACATGTTTAAACTGAATAATGCTGAAGTCAGGGCTTTTGGTGTATCCATCACCAGAATAGTGTACATTGTACTTGATAGGTAAATTTTTATCCCTCACCCCCCCACCATCCTCCCTTCTTAGTTTTCAATATCCATTACATCACTTTGTAACTATACATATATACCCCTTATTTAGCTTCCACTAAAGTGAGACCATGTAGTTCTCCTCCCCCCATTCCTATATTTCAGACCATGTAGTTCTCCTCCCCCCATTCCTATATTTCAGGAATGGTCTCCACTTCCAACCAAGTTGCTGTAAAAGACATTATTTCATTTTTTTTTTTTTTATGTCCGAGTGGTACTCCCTGGTGTGTCTGTGTGTGTGCTGTCCCAAATGTCTCCAGCCATGTATGGCTCTATTTTTCATATTATGTGGTTGGATACTTTCCAAACAGCCTATAAGTACACTTCTTTGAGTATGACCTCTATGGAAAGCAGCATGGAGATTCTTCAAAGAACTAAAACTCTTTCTTTTTCTTTTTTCTTTTTGAGACAGAGCCTCAAGCTGTCCCCAAGAGTGCTGTGGCATCACAGCTCACAGCAACCTCTAACTCCTGGGCTCAAGCGATTCTCCTGCCTCAGCCTCACAAGGAGCTGGGACCACAGGCGCCCTCCACAACACCCAGCTATGTTTTTGGTTGCAGCTGTCATTGTTGTTTGGTGGGTCCGGGCTGGATTTGAACCCTCCACCTTAGGTGTATGTGGCTGGTGCCTTAGCCACTTGAGCCACAGGTACTGAGCCTCTTTCACTTTCTTGATGTTATCCTCTGAAGTATAAAAGTTTTTAATTTAAACATTCCAAGTGGTATATAAAACCAGCACACTGCACCCCATAAATGCAGTAAAGTATACAGTTACGATCTAATAAAAAAAATTAAGTCGCATAATCAGAAAAAAGTTTTTAATTTGATGAAATCTAATTTATCTATGTTTCTTTTGTTGTTTGCTCTTTAGAATCATATCTAACAAATCACTATTTAACCCAACGAGATAAACAACTATATTTTCTTCTCAGAGTTTTATAATTTTAGCTCTTACATTTAGGTCTATGATCCATTTCCAGTTAATTTTGTATTCTATGTGAGGTAGAAATGCAATTTCATTCTTTTGCACGTGGATATAAAGTCCCAGAACCATTTGTTAAAAAGACACTTCTTTCTTTACTGAATTGTCTTGGCACCATTATCAAAAACCAACTTACCGTACATACAAACAAGGGCTTATTTTTGGACTCTCAATTCAATTTAATCAATCTATCTGTCTATCTTTGTCAGCACAAATCTCAAATACTGTTACTTTGTAATAACTTTTGAAATTGATAAGGGTTACTTGTTATTGTTCCCTGGAGCTCTAGAGAAAGGAATTCCTTCTCAGAGCCATTCTTCTTGAGGAGCACTTAAAGCTGAACTGCCACATCTGAGCGTGGGATGCTGATCTCTTCAGTTACTCCTTCAATTTTGTTCTTTTTCAAGATTGTTTCAGCTATTCTGAGACCCTTACATTTCTTTTTTGTTTTTTGAGACAGAGTCTCACTTTGTCACCCTCAGTTCACAGCAATCTCAAACTCTTGGGCTCAAGCAATTCTCTTGCCTCCGCCTCTCAAGTAGTTGGGACTGCAGGCACCCAACACAATGTCTGGCTATTTTTTTAGAGACAGGGTCTTGCTTTTGCTCAGGCTGGTCTTGAACCAGTGAGCTCAGGCAATCCACCTGCCTTGTCCTCCCAGAGTGCTAGGATTATAGGCATGAGCCACTGTGCCCAACCCAGAGAACCTTACATTTCCATATGAATTGAAGGATCAATCTTTACAAAAACATGGCTGGAATTTTGATTGGTATCGTATCAAATCTATAGATCAATTTGAGAAGTATTACCATCTTAACAATACTAAATCTTCTACTCCAATAATATGGTGGCTTTCCATTCATTTAGATTTTCTTTAACTTCTTTCCCTAATTATTTTATTCATTTTGATGCTATTGTGAATGGAATTATTTTCTGAATTTTATTTTTTGGACCATTCATTGCTAGCATATAGAAACTATAATTGAGTTTTGGATATTGATCTTGTATCCTTCAGCCTTGTTAAATTTGTTTATTACTGTTGAAATTTTTTTATTGTGGATGCTTTAGGCTTAGAACTTTCTGTATATAAAATCAGTTCATCTGTAAAAAGAGATAGTTTTACTTCTCCTTTCTAATTTGAATGCTTTTTTGTTACTAACTGCCTCAGCTAGATCTTCCAATATAACAAACAGAAATGGCTAAACATCTTGCTCTTGTTCCTGAGCTTAGGGGGAAAGCATTCAATCTTTTGTTATTAAGTATGATGTTAGTTGTAGGTTTTTCTTTTTTCTTAAAACTGATGTGTGTTTATTTTCCACCTACCTTATTTACATCTTGTTTAAGAGCTTGCAGAAAAAAAGCTTAAGATCACTTAGTGGTTGTTCCTACCCACTCAGTGGCCTGAACAGAGGGAGCTGCAGACCAGTCTTTAGTGGTGGGCTGGGCACTCCAGTCTTCACTGGGGAACTGCTAAATAGGCACAGAGGGCACCTGCATGCCTTTTGACCAGTCTGCAACCTTGGGTTGAGAAGCAGTAAACTCAGTCTATTCACCCCAAAATTCCTCCTTGGTCACAGTCTTCTCAGCAGCAGCCTGCTCTTCCTTTTCAATCTCTTCAGGATCTCTGTAGAAGTAGAGATCAGGCACGACTTCCCATGGGTGTTCATGGGAGATAGTGCCATGCATGTGGAGAACTTCCTGGGCCACCATCCACCAAATAAGATATACTGAGTGAGCTCTTTTGTTGTTGCATGGGATGGTGATGTCCACATAACACAGAGGAAAATCTGTGTTACACAGAGCAATGGTAGGCAGGTTAAAATAAGATGCCTCTGTGAGAGGCTGATGGTCAGCCCTAGGATCAGTAACCACTAGAAGACGAGGCTGCCTTGTCCAGAAGGCTGCCTGGATCTGGTTAGTGAAGGTTCCTAGAGTGAAGTGGCCAGCAATAGGAGTAGTTCCAATGGCAGCAGCAACCTTCAGCATGGCTTGCTGGCCAGTATTCCTGAGGATATGACACTGACATCAGCAGGGTTTTCAATGGCAACAATGGCATGAGCTGCCAACAGAAGGCTGTCCCAGGTCCTCTTCAGATTTATGATGTAGATGCCATCAGTTTTCCTTTTGTAGAGGTACTATTCCATTTGGAAGTCAAGGTTGGTGCCACCTAAGTGGGTTCCTGCTGCAAAGAATTTGAGGACATCCTCCTCCTTCATTTGCAGAACATCAAGGGCTCTGGACATTGGGAAAGTTTCTCTTTAAGTTATGGTGGGAATCCCAAACACCATGTGAACCCTCCCTGAGCAGCACAGAAAGGAACTGTAGGTTTTTTATAGATGCTCTTTATCAGATTGAAGAAGTTCCCTCCCATTTCTTATTTGTTGAGTGGCTTTATTAGAAAAAGTTGGTGGTTTTTAAAAAAAGCCTTTTTTTTCAGGTAGTTCACACCTATACTCTTAGCCCTGTGGGAGGCCAAGGTAGGTGGCTTACTTGAGCTCAAGAGTTCCAGGTCAGCTTGAGCAAGAGTGTGACCCCATCTCTACCAAAAATAGAAAAACTAGCCAGGTGTAACGGCACATGCCTGTAGTCCAACTACTTGGGAGGCAAAGGCAAGATGATCACTTAAGTCTAAGAGTTTGGGGTTGCTGGGAGTTATGATGCCATGGCACTCTACCCAGGGCAACAGAGTGAGACTTTATCATCAAGAAGTAAAAAAAAGCCTTTTCTATATTTGTTATGGTTTAGATACATGTGTCCTTCAAATATCATGTTGAAATTTTAAAAAGTTTTTTTGGAGTCTGCCTTCTAGAGATCTCATGTTGAAATTTGAACTCCAACGTTGGAGGAAGAACCTAATAGGCCTCAGGTGTTCAGCTCATGAATCCTTCATGAATAAATCGATGCCCTCTATTGGGATAAGTTCTTCCTCTATTAGCTTCCATGACAGATGGTTGTTAAAGTGAGCCTGGCACCTCCTCCCACGCCTTCTCTCTTGCTTCCTCTCTTGCCATATGATCTCTGTACACACTTTCTCCCCTTCACTTTTTACCATGAGTAGAAACAGCCTGAGACCTTTACCAGATGCCCAATCTTGAACTATTACAGATATCAGAATCATGAGCCAAATACACCTTTTACCTTACCTCAACTCAGGTATTTGTTTATAGCAAAACAAAATGGACAGAAATGGCATTCATTGGGATGGTCATGTGGTTTTATCTTTTATATTATATTATACTATTTATTTATTTTTATTTTATTTTTGTAAAAAACCTTTTACTATAAAGACACTTGTACTAGGTTATTTATTGCAGCTCAATTTACAATTGCTAAAACGTGGAAACAGCCTAAATGTCCTTCAACCCAGGAATGGATTGGTAAGCTGTGGTATATGTACACTATGGAGTATTATTCAACCACCAAAAAAAGGAGATTTTACAGCATTTGTAATAACCTGGATGAAGGTGGAACACATTTATTCTTAGTGAAGCATCACAGGAATGGAGAAGTAAGAATTCTATGTATTCAACTTTGATATAAAGACAATTAATGACAATTAATGACATGGTGGGGCATCAGGGGAGGGAAGATCAGACAGAGAAGGAGTGAGGGGGTGTGGGCCAAAAAAAAAAAATGACTCATTCTCACACAAACTGGATTTAATTTTGATGAACGCATATTAAACATCAATTTTTAATTCAACATGTTAATATGTTTATCATATTGCATCCTTATTCATCAGTGAAATATGTCTGTAATTTCCCCTTTATAATAATATGTTTTTTTCTGATTTTATTATCAGGGGTATCTAGACTAAATAGAATGATTTTAAAGTATTTCTATTTCTACTGTCTATAAGTCTTGGTGTGATCTGCTTTTTTCTTTTAGAAAATATTTTTTACTTTTATTTATATATATTAGTCATTTTTTTTTAAGACTTTGGTAGAAACATAATAAGGAAAAAAATTTGTTTGCTATTTGTATTTTGTCTTGTGTATTCTGTAACAAACAAGTAGTAAATGATTATGTATTCAAAAAAAATTGCACAGCTCTTGTTAAAGCTATATCGATAGGTACTTTCTATTTTGGTTGCTGATACAATGCTATCTTTCTTTTTCTAATATTATTTTGTAATTCTTTTTTACATAGGAATATAATTGATTTTGTATAGTTATTTTGAAGTTAGCTACATTGCTGAATTTTTCTATTGTTTCGGTAACTTGCAAGTAACGTGGTGACTTGGAAGTAATGGAATTTATATTTTTTTTACAAACCTTTGGGATTTTAAAGTGATCATAATTGTACTAGCTAGGATCTTCAACTTTACTAGGAGTGGTGGTAATGAGTACATTTATTTCATAATTGATTTGTAGATAATACTTTTGTTTCCTCATAAAATTGATATATTTGTCCCAATGTTATCTTCAATGATTATGTCAATGTTTTGCCTATAGTTGATGTTCTGTAAATATTCATGGAATAAAGGAGCCTGAAATAAAAAAAAAAAAAGAATGTTTGCTCCTAAAATTTTGGAAAACAAAAGAAAAAATTGGTCTTATGAAAAAAGAAAGAAAGAAAGAAAAATGAGCTTGCTGGTCTACAGAAGCCAGGTGATAGGGGTATCATAGCTCCAGAGTC
>CAUYQV010112245.1:0-13828 GCA_963574575.1 Galagoides demidoff
TCTTGCTTTGAAAGCAAGCAATAGCCTCCTAACTGGTTTCTCTGTTTCTACTCTGACACTCTGTTCTGTCCCTCACATTTGAATTATAACAATGTGGAGGGAAGTATAACAACAAGAGCTCCCAGAGAATCATGACTTCTTTTGTCCATCCTTCTCTGCAATGTGATTTGGTTGCCCGTCACATCAAGAAGTAAACTCTGTTTCTCTATCCCCGAATCTAAACTGGCTTTGCAACATGTTTTGACTGGCAGAATATGATGTAAATGACACTAGTGGCATTCGACACTAAGCCTTCTGTAAAGCAAGGAGGTATAATAAGAGGCCTTGCAGCTTCTGCTTTTGCTCTCAAGAAGTGTTCCAGCCACCGTATATGAAAACCAAGGTTAGACTAAGGAAGGATAAGAAACAGCATTAGGAGAGAAACCCAGTCAACATTTTGACAGTCACCTCTAAGGGTCAAGACTTACGACTAAAACCATCCAAGATCCTCCAGCCCCAGACAAGCTGCAGGATAACTACACCCGCATAACTAACCCCAGATCACAGCAGCAGAAGAACCACCGCACGGAGCCAAACCAACACATAGAATCTTAAAAATACAAATTCTTGTCTTAAACTACAAAGTTTTGCAATAGTTTACTATGCAGATATAAGTAACTGATGTAGCAGTTGTATCAGAAATGGAATAAATAAAATTCAAAGCACGTAACACTGGCTTTGGGACCAGGTAGCAATCAGGAATTTGGAAAATAGTGAAGGGACTTTCAGAGGCTGAGAGAATGATAACTATGTTATATTGTGGTATAAATTTTGTCCAAAAGAAGTCGCGTGTAATTACTTGAAAAATTGAAAAATAAAAAGCATATCAAATGAGCTCAAAGATCTGGATAAATAAATCTCAATATAAGAGTTTAAAAGTGCCAGTTGACTTTACTAGCAACGTACGATAAGGTACAAAAACAGAAAGATGAAGTAAGGAAGAAACTTGGTGAGTTAAAAAATAAAACTGTCCTTCACTCCCAATCTCCACGTGGTAAAAATAATTCTGTTTCGTGAAATAAACCCCAGATCCAAGATTAAATAAAACTGTGACTCAGCGAATCTTAGTTAAGACTTTTTTTTGAGACAGAGTCTCACTATGTTACCCTCAGTAGAGTGCTGTGGCATCACAGCTCACAGCAACCTCAAAAACTCTTCAGCTTAAGTGATTCTCTTGCCTCAGCCTCCCAAGTAGCTGGGACTACAGGCACCCACCACAACACATAGCTGTTTTTTTGTTATAGTTGTCATTGTTGTTTAGCAGCCCGGAGCCAGGTTCAAACCCACCAGCCCTGGTGTATGCAGCTGTTGCCCTAACCACTGAGCTATGGACCCAGTTAAGACTTCTGAAAGACTGAGGTTGTGAATTATAATCTCATCTAAAAGAAAGTAGCCTGGGCTAGGGCATAACATCAAAATAGCGCCTCAGAGTGAATCAGGAGCTTTCAGAGTCATTGGTTCTTTATTTTTATTATTATCCCTGAGATTTTTCTCACATTTCCAGATGGTGAAATTGGAGCACAGAGGGGGGGCTCCCCGCCCCCACCTCCAAGGGCTGTGTTGGAGCTGGAATTTGAACCAGACCTGACTCGGACTGTGTTGCCTTCTATCTAACATCATGACATCCCCCTACATTCCTATCCCTTGAACCCAAAGCCCCTAATGTCTTCATTCTGTCTGTTGGCAAACATGTGGTGAGTGCCACCTAAACTCCAGGCACTCTGCTAGACATTGAGAGAAATCATATATCCATAAAGATAACATTGTCTGCTCTCAAAGAACTTATACTCTAGCAGGGGAGAGATACATCCCTCAAATAATACCAGAGAAAGAAAATAACCAAGACCAGCACTCAAAAGGAAAAAAAATCACCGTCCTCTGAGACTTTATAATAAAGATACCTGACCTACAGATAGTCACGAAACGCCCACTCCCTGCCAAACCCCACTGCACGCAGAAGTTACAGAGAGAATGTGTGACGATGAGCATGTCTGCCAGGAACCAGCTTTCTAGACTTAGCAAGACCCATGTAAACACAGCAATGCCACATCACGTGCGCCATTCATGAACTTCCAGGCTGAGCAACTGGCCATTTGGAGACACAGATCTAAAAACAGAGAAAAATTTCAGTGCCTGTTACCTGTAAAAGGGCCAGCAAAAAAAAAAAAAAAAGACTAGAAGTTTCTCAAGCACATGTAAAATATGCCTTCAATATGTACATCAAGAGCCAGGGCATTCAAGTGTTTTCCCTGCACTTTCTTCAAGAGTTTTTATGGTTTCATGTCTTAAGTTTAAGCATATCCATGGAGGGCCAGTAGCACAGAGATGCTGAATACCTGAGAGGTAATAAATTTAAGCCATGGAATAAAGGGAAGATCATACCACGGGAGTAAGTTAAGGGTTTCAATGACCAGCTTGGCCTACTTTACAATTTTGATAAAGGCTGAGATTGATTGAAATTCACTGAATTGAAGAGCCTACAAGATTATAGTGACCTCAAGGTCATCCAGTTAACCTCCCATTTGTAGCTGTAAGAAGCTCATGGTCTTTGTCTAAAGTTTTCTAATGTTAAAGAGCTCACAGTCTCCTGAGACAGCCCAGTGTAGCTTTGGACATTTCTAACTACTAGATGTTGTGACAAAAAGTTGTCTATATGAGGTTCCTTCTGATTGGTTTTGGACCCTTGAGGCTACAGAGGGTGCCAAAAATATGTATATAGTTTAAGAAAGGAAAAACTGTATTAAATTTGTAATACTCAAGTATGTTTGACATCTGAAATTGCAAGAGGTGTTCAATGTGTATTGTGTTCGTCTTTTGTTACTGGTATACATTGACTATTATAATTTTAATATAATTTTTCCTTTCTTAAAATGTGTACACATTCTTTTGGCACCCTCTATATTTAGATCTGAAGATTTATGTCTCCCTGAATCTTTAGTTATCAAGTTTAAACATGTCCAATTTCTTCAGACACTTATTCCTTAGTTGATAGTGTTTGTAGGTCTTTTTCTTCTTCAGTCTCCTATATTAGGGTCCCCTAAATCAAGTGCCAGACAATGGGATTATAAACTGATAAACATTGGAGGGGGTATTGTTTCCTCCCTCAAGCTAGAGAACACCATTCTAGTAATACAGACTGAAAGTAACACAGCCTTCCTAGAAGCCACTTTGCACTGCTAAATGTAACTGAGTTCACTGCTGGCCAAGCCCCCTCACTCTTTTTCAAATGACTGACAACTAAACCCTATTTTAATCCATCTTTGTACTTATTGGATGAATTGATTTTGAGGGGGAGGTAGCTGATGTAGGAACCTTTCATGAATCCTTATTAAACTCATCTCGTTAGATCAGACATGGTGTAATAAGACCTAAGCATATTAATAGTTAGAGTGTCTTTTAATGAACCAGACATGTTTTACCTGACAAGAACTTTCATATTCATATTTTGACATTCAACATGTTGGTTGCTGTTTTTAGATTTTTGTCACCTGCAAAGAGAAAAAAACTGATTTACTATAAGTAGAAATGTCCCTTTGGAAATGGCCATTCAGCCAATTACTAAATCTAGCAATTTACTAGTATACAGGCAACAGAGTAGTGAAAAAGTTATATGTATACTTTTGAACAGGAGAAGCTAGTAATCCTCAGAAAACACATCTGAGGGAGTAAGACAAAACTCAGGCCCAATTCTCAGGAAGAGTCCAATCAGCAATTGTGAAGTGAAGGCAACACTTTTGTATTTTTGAGAATTGTGTGGTGGCGGGTAAGTTTGAGGTCACTAACTAGAAGTCAGTTTCGTGAGAACCATTGTAAGTCCTGGTAGAACCCACTGCTCTGCTTGGAGAAGGGGTTCTTAGAGAGAAAGTAAGAAAGTTGCTCTCCATTCCTTTCTCTACCCCAAAGGATGGGATGAGAACCACACTACTCAAATTATCACAGGTTACTAAGGAGATTTTTATGAACCATGAGTTTTTATGATCCTTTCTTTTTTGAGTGGACAGCAAAAAATTGTTTTCAAACTTGATTTGTCTTTCAGTGTGAAAGCTCCTGACATCCTTCCACCAGGCTACTTCATTTTGCTGGGTTCTGGTTTTGGAATAGGGTCAATGGAGCCAGGGCTAAGTAGGAATTAGCATTTAAGTGCATACTGAATGAGACAATGTGGGCACTGATTTTTGTCATTATACTCACTCAGCATATACATCTCCCCAACTTCCTCTGTGGGTTTCCAGACCACATAATAGATACCTCTTTTAGTTCTAAATATATATTCTATTTCCTCACTAGAACTAGAGCTCTGCCATGAACCCTAGTCCATTTTCCTGTGACCATGATGTCCTGCCTACCTCCTTGCCAGATCTACTCTTGGGGCTTACAATAGGCAGAATAATGGCCTCTCAATGATGTTCCCATTCAAAGTTATATTATCTGTTAGGTTATAAGGCAAAGGGGAACTAAGGCTGCAAATGGTATTAGAGTTGCTAATCAGCTGGCTTTAAGATAGAGAAGTTATCCTGGATAGTCTGGGGAGGCCTAGTGTAGTTTTAAAGGTCATTAAAATTGGAGGAGAGAGGCCAAAGAAATCACAGAAAGATATGAAATGATTAAAGAAGAATTGAAGTGAGGTGATGTAAAAAGGTCTCAAGAGGCCATTGCTGACTTTGAAGTTGGAGGAAGGGGCCATGAACCAAGGAATTCAGGTAGCCTCTAGATACTAGAAAAACCAAGGAAACAGATTCTTCCCTAGATCTTCCAGAAAAGAATGTACTTTTGCCTGACACTTGATTCTACCCTGGTGAGACCCATGTCAGACATTTAACTTTCAGGTAATGAGAGAATAAATTTATGGTAATCTGATTAAGCAGCAATAGAGAACTAATATAGGATTCCATGATGTTTCTTATTCCCTCATATAATTTTTTGGATTCTGATTCAACCTGAAATTATGACTCTTCAAAGATGACCACTATTTTTTAAAATTAAAAAAATTCTAAATTGATAAATAAGTTATATACATGCATACTTCTCATGGACAGCACAATGTTTTAAAATACATACACTGTGAAATGGCTACATTAAACTAAATGAAGTACATTTTGTCTCACATAATTTTTTGTGGTGAGAACACAAAGTACACTCTTCAAGTACATTTTCAAGAATATGCTGTAGTCATCATGTTGTACGATGGATCTCTTGAACTTACTCTTCCTATCTAACTGAAATTTTGTGTCCTTCTCTTCCCCCTCTTTGTTTCTTCCACCTCTTCCTCATAGTAGAGCCACATAGACCATTTCTCCCATGCTGGGAGAGAAGACTGAAAGGTTTACTCTTTACAGAGATTAAAATCTCAGAATTCAGCTAAGAGCTAGAGTGCCATGCTGAAAATATGAGAGCTAAATAAAGTTGGTGTTCTAAACAATCAGGCCCCCTTTGGCTCCCAGAAGTTTGGAAGCCAAGCTTACACATCTGCCATCATCCCCTCTCACTGGACCAGAGAGGATACTGGAAGGTTCTACTCTAGGAACCTGATTGGTGTAATAAGACCTAAGCATATTAATATTTAGAGTGTCTTTTAATGAACCAGCCAGGTCCTTCAATGAAACTCGCAAACCAATAAGCCCCTCCTATGTACAAGGAACATCCAATCAGCTATGACACACTTCACTCTTAGAATTGAATGGGGAACCAATGATTGCCAAACTACTGAGAAAATCCATAAATGACTTATTTTTTTCTCTCCCCTTCATTTTTTTTAATTGAATCATAGCTGTGTACATTAATGCAATCATGGGGCACAATGTGCTGTTTCATATACAATATGAAGTATTTTCATCAGACTGGTTAACATAGCCTTCACGGCATTTCTTTAGTTATTGTGTTAAGCCATTTATATTCTACACTTAGTAAGTTTCACATGTAGCCTTGTAAGATGCACTGTAGGTGTGGTCCCACCAATTACCCTCCCTCCACCCATCCTCTCTGCTCTCCTCCCCTCCCCCTCCCCTTTCTCTCCCCTTTATTTTATTAAAAAATATCATCTCTAAAGCGACATTTTTGCTATGAGTCATCCTTTGTCTTATAAAGTTTTGCTCGTAACACTGCAGTGAATTTATTGTTGCTCTGATGTAAGGCCTTAATCCTTCTTGAAAAAATATTTCCATTCCTCTATACAAAAACAATCCTCCTTTTCCTGCTCTCTCCGCCAATGTCCTCAATGACAGATTTTTCATTTTGACATTCATTGAGCCTTAGAACCACTTCACGGGCTATGATAGCCCCAATTCCCACTATATGTTACTTTATTTCATTGGGAGTTTTATTGGGTTGGTATCTTTTTCTCATATTTTATTCCATTGTGTCTCCTTACTATGCTCCAGATCTATTGAAACCAGATTTCTGAGAATAAATAACAAATACTTTAAAGCTTAAAATAAATCAAACCTCTAACCTATTCTTATATTTGCTTGTATTTTGCTCATTTTATTTTATTGGTACCATAGTCAGTCATGATACATCTTATCAACTGGCACTTTCCATTAGGGTTGGGAAGACTTGACAATTTTATGCCACTAGTTTATGTTTTGATACAATACAGCAGGTAACAGTGGGATTCTTTAATGAATATCAAAGAATCTAAGTTTTCTAAAATTGTTATGCAATTGTGTAATTTTAGAAAATTCAGCAAGTCACATAAATTTGTACCTATTGTAGGCTTTAAGAGAAAAAATTTCTGACAAACTTTAAAATACTCTATTTACTTTCTTTTTTGTTACAAATATGTAGAATGTGCACCTATAAAGAGCTCTTTCTTATGTGCATTTAAATGTGGTTGGGAGTTTCAGCTTTCTTATTAGTTTAATGAAAGAAAGAAAAATTGACAAGGATGTACAAAAGGAGACGGAGCATGGAGTAGAGTACTGCAAATGGGAAGGATTTTTCTGTGCCCAGAGATAAGGAGCGCAGAGCCCTCATGCACTGAAAGCCTGTTTCCATCAGAGTAATGAGCCACGTAACTACTCTCCTGTGAGTCTCAAAATATAAATCTTTCTTTAGGATGAAAGGGCAGGTGGTAATAAATTGTTGGTACAGAAAATAGCTGAAGGGAAATGGCAGCAACTTAAATGTTATGCACATTTATGTAAATTTAACTTCTAAAATATGAAAGGATTTTGTCTGTATTGTGAAAGAGACTGAAATGAATGGGTGGGAGGCAGGGAAATGTTGTAAGTCTGTTTAACTCTTTGCCTGTAGATTCCTTAGAAAGGATGCCAACCATCCAAAAGGCTGAGCCACCTTCTATAGGCTCCACACTATTGTGAGTTTCAGCAAGAGTCTTTTGTGAAGACTGGAGTAGAATTAAAAAAAAAAAAAAGAATGATGTCAAACTCAAGAGAAATTTCACAAGGATGGGAGTGGGTGATACCTAGAGAATAATTATTCAGAGAATGTTATCGGAATGAGCTGTGGGAAACTTTAGTAACTTTGACAATACTCAGAATGGAAGTCTTACACAGTTATGTGGAATGCCTTTAGGATCTTAGGTAAGGGAGAACAAAACAAAACAAAGCTAGCTAGATTACATAATGCCAATATGCGGAAAATCGATTACCATGACAAAGACAAGAGCCTCTACGGGAAAGGGCAATGAAACATTTTCTGTTCATCCCAAAGTATTGCTTTTTGATCTGGATTTACATTGACACAGATTCTCAAAGACTCGTTCTAGCTTTTCTGGGACCAAGATGATTATCTTTTTTTACAGATCCATCAGATGAAGTATGACAGGAGTTTTCATAGGAGGCAAAAGTACACAAATAAGAGATAATGGCAATTAAAAGGTATATTCTAAAACACCTATAAATGTTTGAAAATATGAAAGGAAAATTTGCAAGCTAATAAATATTCCAACTTTTCTGCTTTCAGATGATGCCAAAATCCTTGGAAACAAATGGAGGATGAGTGAGTAGAATTCTATTATTCTTCTGCTTGTTTATATAGTTTATTATGTTTTATTTTAATATTAATCCTCTATCATTACACTATTTGCTGACAATTACATTTGGAAAACAAAGGACAGAGGAGATAGCCATAAAAAAAAAAAAAGCAGCCTGAACTAAGACACAGGAGGATTTTCAGAAAGAAGACAAGTGGTTTGGCAGGTAGAGCTTATAAGATATGTATGAGAGAAAGGGCCATGACCCTAATAAGAAGACTCAAGAATATGCCTTAGCAAGTTCCCACCCAAAGTGAATAATGCACAGGTATATGGCATACTTCCTTGGTGAAGAAAACAACTACAACTTGGAATTTACTTACAAATGCAAATAATGTGACCTAATTGTGTGCATCTGCATATTGATCTGAAATTTAAAAAATATATGCCTTAGACAGGAAAAAAGAGGAAGAATCTATATCTTAAATATTAGAGGAAGAGAGAGGTGGGAGAGAGAAGATATTCATGATGGATAGAAGCGCTTTACTGTCTAGTACAGTAAAATTGTACCATCAAATATAACAGTGGGAAACTTCTGAAATATTGATATTTGATGCTTTAATGATAGTCCTTTGCAGTTGGAGTGGGTCACACAGCCTCTCCTTGGTTTGAAATTTCTTTCATCTCTTCTGAAGTATTTGGCAATTTCCTCTGCCTCCAGTTGCACTGTGTGGTCACTGATAGGCACCCCTTTTGTATAGATTTTAATAATAGAACATAACACAACCTCACGGCCCTTCTTAGGCCCTCATAAAGCATTTGGTTTGTGCTTTGTAAGAAAATATAGAAATACAATCATCCTTATATCAATGAGTGTTTTCCTCACTAATATGAAATTTATGCCCTAAGATACTGAATCTATACCTTTTTGTATTCTTAATAACATTTTATTTTGTGCTGAATGATGCAGCACATTCAGTTTGGGGACATTTTACGTGCCAATTAAATGCAATGCATTAACATTGATCCAACAATGTGCATAATTCTATTGAAGTGGTAACAATACTAATGAACGGCTATGACTAAGTTCCTGCACACATAGTCAATGATGACTACGTCACAATACTGGTAGCAAAAGCATGATTTCATTGATTATAACACATAGTCTAATTTTAAGGATGTGGGCGTATGAATAGAAGTGTTAGGATCACTGCAGTATGGTAGCATGATATGTAAGATAAAGTGACAAACCCCATTTTATTATTTGTCCATATGTTCACACAGTCAGGAGAAATTTGGGAAATTTACTCCACTGGGTTAAAAGATTTGTTTTGTTTTGTGTTGTTTTGTTTGTATGGTAGCCTCATGAGCACAATGTACAGAGGATATTGTTATAGTTCTCAAAAAGAACCAGTAAAGGGAGAAATTCTCCACAGGGGCAAGCCCAGTAGGAAAGAAGCAAAACATCTTAATTTAGACTGAGGTGTTGAGGTGGTAGGGTCTAGCTATGGGAGCTTCCATGGACATACTTTGCAGTACAAAATGGCAGAGATGCAGAGCTGAATGAGGAGACACAGAGACATGGCATATATGAAAGAGACAAACTCTGAGGCAATATGGAGGAAAATGGAAATGCCATGTTCTGTAGTTGCTAATCGCAACCAAATGGGAAAGCAAAAGCAAATACACAACCTGCCCAAAAGTTAGATGAAGTTTACTGTAAAGCTTCTAATTAAATCAAAACTCTGCCTAGTGCTCTTCCACATGAACCTGTTAATAATTGATCCAGGAAGACACTTCATGTAAAGACAAATAATAATAAACTAGTATCAGAGCTATAAAAAATATAAAATAGTAGTACAGAAGCAAAACAATGGTAGGTGAAGAACACCCATAAAGAATTCTTATGTTATGAGTAAAATTATCAAAAGCATCAAAATATTAAATGTCTTTTTTAAACAACTCAAAGCAGATATAAAAGAGCTTAAGGAGGAAATTAGGATTAGGAGATAACCAAATAAGATTTTAAGGTGAGGACATAGCTCAGGGTGAAAAGTAGAAAAGATAAAAAGTACCACAAAAACAATGGCCAAATTAAAAACAATGCAAAGAATAAAACTGAAAGTATAGGGTAATAGGTTGAATTGTATCTCTCCAATATTTACATATATATTGAAACCCTAACACCTAGTATCTCAGAATATGACCATATTTCAAAATGGAGTTGTTGCAGATGTAAATAGTGCAGTTAAGATGAGGTCATGTTGGAGTAGTGTGAGTCTCTAACTTGATGTGACTAGTATCCTGGAAATGAGACAGACATACACTTGGGGAGAACAACACGTGAATATAAAGACAGAGGTTGGATGATGCACGTACAGCCAAGGAATGTGAAAGATTGTCAGAAAACTGCCAGAAGTTATAGAGAGGCATGGAACAGACTCCCCCTCACAACCTTCAGAACGAACTAATTCTCTTGTCACTTTAATCTTAGATTTCTGGCCTCCAAAACTGTAAGATAATAAATTTCTGATGATTTAAGTCACCAAGTTTGTGATATATGGTGGCAGTCCTAGGAAACTATTAAATATTAATAATATACATGGTAAGAAAAGAGGGCAGGAATGGGAAAGGTGAGCAAAATGAAATATAAATGAACAAAGTTTAAAAGTTTACAGAAGAGATTGTCCTTCCCCCAAAGTATGTTCTTGCTCCTTTGTCAAAACACAGCTGCAAATCTGTGGACTAATTTCTAGGCTTTCTATTATGTTCCATTTTTGTGTTTTTATGTCAGTACCATACTGTTTTAATTATTGTTGCTTTCTACTATATTTTGTAGCAGTGGTGGCGGTCATGACTGGTTGTTAATGTCTTCAGTATCAAGGTCTTTTGGAGTCCTCCTTTTCTCATTTTTCCCACAATGGGGAGACTTAGCTGAAAATATCCTTCTTGGTGACAGCTTTGACATGGGCCACAATGAGCTGATGTGGTGCTGGATTCTAGGTGCAGGCACACAAAGTGGCTATGGGGATGGAGTCCCAGGCTCAGGGTCTCATGAACCTACCATGACACTTGAGTTTGGGGGTACAGCTTCACTCTCTGTGGCAGGGTTGCCTGCAGAGTAGGTTTCCCACAGAGCCAGGATCTGTGACTCCAAAGTACCCACTAACAGGTGGGGTTCAGGGTGCTGGGTATAGCTGTGATTCTACCCCTGAGGGGTTGGGAGCAGACACAGAAGTAGACCAATTCTGGGGATAAGGAGAACTTTGGAATTTTGTGTCCAAGGATCAGGATATAACTGCAATATTCTAGAATCTGAGCCAATAGGATTCAGTGGCCACTTGGATCTCAGGGGATGAGGCATCCTATGTATCCTTTACTCAGGTACAGGGCAGAAAGTACCCCAGAATGGTGGAGCACATTGGGTGCTAGAGGGGCAGTGAACAGCATAATAATGACTCCACTCTCCAGGGAGAGGGGTGTCTTAGCAGTTCAGACTTGGAGGTGCTAACCTAGCTTCAAGGAACAGGGTACTATAGTTGCTTATCCTGTAGGAGTGTGTCAGCTTAGTTTCTGTTCTATTTCCCTGTGACATGGGTACTGTATTAGCTCAACCCTGGGATGCAGAGCTGCTCAGCTTAGCCAGGGCCCTTATATTCTCCCCGGGTGTGTGTGTGGGGGGAATGTATCATTTCAGCTAAGGCCTGAGGAGGTGTGTCTATTCTGGTACCATTTTTCTGGAATGCAGCACCCTGATTCAGGTCAGGTACTAGGGTGTATTGATGATCTGGGCAGCCAAGGCACCATTTCCTGGGATTCCATGTTCTGCTTCGGTTTAGGCACTAGGGAGGTGTAACTATTCTAATCAGCCAAGGTACTATTTTCCCAGAGGCAGGGTACCTAAGGGGACAGAAGGAGGAGTAGGTGGAGGGGCTATAATCTGCCTGCCTCCCTGGTGGAAGGGTATAACAATTGCTTGAAGCTTGGCTTCAGGATGTCAGAATTCTATGCTGCATGATCTGGTGGTAGCTTAGCCTCAGAGCAAAAGAAGCTATGGCTACTCACCTTGGAATAAGACACATTCTGGCTCTAGTTCCAACTTCAAGGTGACGTAGCACAGTGGCCACGTAGGCTGTGTGGGGTGGGGCATGGTGTTGGCTTTTTCTCTAGGAGGAGCACAGTTGTGTGATTTCCAGGGAGTTCCCTTAGCCAGGCTTAGTGCCTGTGAAGACTTTGGGGAATCCCAGTGGTGAGATCTGTAGGTATCCAAAATGTCAAGGGGGTTTCTGAGATACTCTTGCTTACCTCCTCACCATAGGGAGAAGTTCCTCTTGGTCTCCAGCTAATTCCGGGAATGGTGAAGGCCTGCAATTTCCCCCCATACTTTGTGTGGTTATCCCAAGTTTCTCTGCTTACCAGGGTTTCTGTTACTCTTCTGACGCTTTCTGTAGCTTTCCTTCAGTTATTTTTTTGTTGAAATGTGATTATTAGTTGCTCTGACTATCTTTATGAGAAAGATGCATGCTAGGAATATTGATTTTTTTTCAGCTAGTTTGTTATTGATATGCAGAAACAGTACTGATTTTGTATCCTGCAAATTTACTGAATTTGTTTATCAGTTCTAAGAGTTTTGAGGGGAGGTAGTCTTTAAGTTTTCCCATGTGTAAAAACATATCATCTGCAAATAGGAAGAATTTGACTTTAAAAACATACAAATGCACAAAAAGTATAGAAAAAACTGCTCTGCATCACTAATCTTCAGGAAAATACATATGAAAGCCATGATGCGAGATTGTCTCACTCCAGTTAAAATGTTTGCTATCAAAAGGACAAAAATTACAAATGCTGGTGAAGGTAAAGAAAAAAGGGAGCCCTTAGCTGCTGTTAGTGGGAATGCATACATATCAGTACAGCTATTATGGAAAACGGTAAGGTGATTCCCAAATACTAAAAATAGAACTACCATATGATCCCACAATCCATGCGGTCCTTATATTCAAAGAGAAGGAAATCAGTACATTGAAGAGGTATCTGCACTCTTGTGTTTATTGCAGCATTATTCAAAATCTCCAAGGTACGGAATTAGCCTAAGTGTCCATCAATAGATAAATAAAGCAAATGTGGTATATCTATACAGTACAATATTATTCAGTCATAAAAATGAATGAAATACTGCTATTCACAACAACATGAATGAGTTTGGAGGCTGTTATGTTAATTAAAATAAGTTAGGCAAAGAAAGATAAATACCGCATGTTTTTTTCACTCACATGTAGAAACTAAATAAGTTGATCTCATTGAAACAGACAATAAAATAGTGGTAACTAGAGGCTGAGATGGGTTTGGGGGAGGAAGAGATAGCCAAAGTTTGGTTAATGGATAAAACGTTATGGCTAGATAGGAGGAATAAGTTCTAGTATTCTTTAGTACTACAGGATGACTATCATGAATAGTAATTTAGTCTATGCCTTCAAATATATAGAAAAGAGGATTTTTAATGTTTCCAACACAAAGAAATGATAAATAGTTGAGGTGATGGATATGATATTCACTCTGATTTTATTGTTACACATTATATATACGTATCAAAATATCACACTGTATCCTACAAATATCTACAATTGTGTGTCAATTTTTTAAAAAAAGATTACAGAGAAAAGCAGTGGAATTAGGGAAAAATAATATAGGGAAAAAAGATGAAGCTGTTAGGATAACAAACTTATGGATAGTTGATGTTTTTTAAAAGAAAACAAAACAAATGTATCAGAAAAGAATTTTCAAAGGTATAATTCAAAGTATTTTCCCAAACATAGAGACTTCACAGGGTAAGTTTTCTTTCTTTCTTTTTTTTTTTTT
>CAUYQV010112248.1:0-16558 GCA_963574575.1 Galagoides demidoff
TTGAGACAGAGCCTCAAGCTGTCCCCCTGGGTAGAGTGCTGTGGCATCACAGCTCACAGCAACCTCCAACTCCTGGGCTCAAGCGAGTCTCCTGCCTCAGCCTCCCAAGTAGCTGGGACCACAGGTGCCCACCACAACACCGAGCTATTTTTTGGTTGCAGCTGTCATTGTTGTTTGGCGGGCCGGGCTGGATTAGAACCTGCCCGCCACCTTAGGTGTATGTGGCTGGTGCCTTAGCCACTTAAGCCACAGGTGCTGCAGAGTATTCCTTTCAATTAAACACTTAAGGAGACATTGTAGGATTATTCATTGGCCTAATTTCAATATTGTTGCATCTCAGAGAATAAGGAGGCCCAAGGAGAGGGAGAGAGACAGAGGACAGCTGGCTGGAGGAGCAGACAAAATACATACAACATTTATCAATTAAATTTGCTATCTTTTATGGGTGTGGTTCATGGGGCATCAAAACAATTCAATAAATAACATCAAAAATCACTGACCACAGATCCCCCAACAAAAATAATAATAAGTAACAAGGTTGAAACACTGTGAGATTTACTGCTATGTGACACAGAGACAGGAGGTGGGCACACACTGTTGGAAAAGGGCACCACTGACTTGGTTGACGCAGAGCTGCCACAAGCCTTCCATTTGGAAAAAATGCAATTATCTGGGAAGCACAATAAAGCAAAGTGCAGTAAAACACGGTCTGCCTTTACTGTTTTCTTTATATATTCTCAAGAGTAGAAAGCTCTCACCTCATACCCACCTAAAGGGTTATAACACACACACAAAATAACAAGCATTGATGAGGATGTGGAGAAGAAACTGGAACCCTTATCCACTACTGGTGAGCAGATGAAATGGTGCATCCACTTTGAAAAATATTGTGAAAGTTTCAGAAAAATTAAAAATTTACCTATGACCCAGTAATTCTATTCCCAGGGATCTCCCCAAGAGAAACAAAAACATGTGCCCACACAAAGACTTGTACATAAATGTTCATAGTGGTATCATTCATAACAGCAAAAAAGTTGGAAGCAATCAAATGATCCTCAACTGGAGAAGGCATAAACAAAGACTGGTACACTGACATAAGTGAGTCCTAGTCAGCAATGGAAAGAATAAACCGCGGATACATGCAACAACATGGATGAGTCTCAGCAACGTTAAGCAGAAGAAACCAGATGCAAAAGATCATATATTGTATGATTCCACTTCTATGTAAGTCCTAGAAAATATAAATCTATAGATGCAGCCTGCCCAGGAGCTATGGGCAGAAGCAGGAAATTACTACAAACAAACACAAATGATCTCTGTGGAAATGATAGAAATTTCTAAATTTAGACTGTGGTAAAGGCCGCACAATTCTGCAAATTTAACAAAAATCAAGGAATTATATACTTACAGCAGACGGATTTTATGTTATGTAAATTATGGTAAATCAAAGCTATTTAAAAAAAGGAAGTGCCTATAGGCTGGCACAGAGGAGACTGGAAGGAATGTTAAGAAACCATTCCTGCTTTAAAATATTTACAATCTAGAGAAGGAAATGGACTTGTTGTAGAAAAAAATAAAGCAGCAAAACCAGAACATAATAAATATTCGTTGCATTAAAGGAAGTGCCAAACGAGTAATACATACAATATTTAGGAAGGAAAGCTTACTTTTGCCTTAGGTTTATAAAGTGGGGCAACTTGAACTATGCTCTAATGATAGGTATGATTTCAACAGGATACAGCAGTATTATGCTATTGTTTAAGACAAAACTGTACTTACAAAAAAAAGACTAGATGTATGTCTTGGTTCAGAACAGCTGATATTCATATCTTGGCTTGACATTTACTATATGTGACTTTGGGCAATTACTTAACTTCTCTGTGCCTCAGTTTCCTCATGTGTGAAATGGAGACAATAATGGTATCTACTTCACCAGGTTCTCATGAGAATACATATAAATTTATAATTTTATACATATAATTTTATAATACATATACATTGCTTAAGCATTCATTAAATGATACCTGCTGAGATTATAATCACATGGGGAAAAAGAACATCTAAAAACAAGGAAAGGGAAAGCCAAACAGCATCCTAGAGAGAGAGAAGTGAAAGGTATGCTGAGTCACAGTAGTTAACTTAGATTGGTACAAGGCTTTATAGAAAAAGAAGATTGCAAAACACACATCTTAGCTGAATTATGGAAGGCTCTGAATGCCTTGAGAAGTGAACCATTTCTGTTCAAGCACCAGAAAGTAATCCCTCTGTGATATGAATAGGAAGGCTGATTTAAAGTTTGTTTAGTGGGCTGAATAGCGGCTCACAAAAGACATACTATGATCTAATCCCTAGAACCTATCTATCAGTGTGACCTTATTTGGAAAAAAGGTCAAAGGTCTTTGGAGGTATAATTAGGATCCTGAGATGAGATCATCCTGTATTATCTGGGTGACCTAAAATCCAATACCAAGTGTCCTTAATAAGAGAAGACACAGACATAAAGCAGAAGGTCACGTAAGGATGGAGGTAGATATTACAGACATTACAACCGCAAACCAAGAAATGCCTAGACCTACCAAAACTGGAAAAGCCAGCAAGGATTCTCCCCTAGAGTGATTGGAGGGAGAACAACAACCCTGCCAACATTGGTTTTAGACTTCTGGTCCAGAGGACAGCGAGAGAATAAATTTTGTTTTAAGCGATCAATTTTGTGGTCATTTATAATAGCAGCTCTAGGAAACTAATATGATTTATAAGGAATATTAGACCCTCAGATCTTCTCTAAGCAGGAAGTAACAAAGCAAAAAGTTAGAACCGTTATACAATATGCTTGACCAGATTGAGAAATGATTTATAATAGTTCTCCTAGGGAGTTTTCGGAAAGAATTCTTGGTGTGTATACATAGAAAACTAGGCCCTCGGTTAGGCAATCATTAAAATCAAGTTAGTATTCATGGTATACCACGTGTCTTAGTCATACACAATTATTCTTATAGGCATAAAAATATTAACACTGGCTTGGCGCCTGTGGCTCAAGCAGCTAAGGTGCCAGCCACATACACCTGAGCTGGTGGATTCAAATCCAGCCTGGGCCTGCCAAACAACAATGATGGCTGCAACCAAAAAAATAGCCGGGCATTCTGGCAGGTACCTGTAGTCCCAGCTATTTGGGAGGCAGAAGCAGGAGACTCGCTTGAGCCCAGGAGTTAGAGGTTGCTATGAGCTGTGATGCCACAGCACTCACCCAGGGCAACAGCTTGAGGCTCTGTCTCAAAAAAAAAAAAAATTAACACTAAAGGCTTATCATTCTAAAAAAATTAACACTGAATGTGTGTGTAAACACACACATTAATTTTCCCACAAGACAAAGTCTTACTCTGTTGCTTGGGATAGAGTGCAATGGCATTATCACAGCTCACTGTAAGCTCAAACTCCTGGGCGCAAGTGATCCTCATGCTTCAGTCTCCCAAGTAACTAGGAGACATGTAACTACAAGACAAGTAACTACAGACACATGCCAGCACACCCTGCTAATTTTTCTATTTTTGTAGAGACATGATCTTGCTATGTTGCTCAAGCTGATCTTGAATTCCTAGTCTCAAATGATTCTTCTGGCTCAGCCTCCCAAAGTGTCGGGATTACAGACATGAGCCACAGCACCAAGTACTCAATATAGATTTAATCCAAATCTGTGCTATAATCAATCTGAGAAGGTAGTAATATGTGTGAATGTAGGGAGGCTATATAACAAAACAAAAATTTAACGTTCCTTAATAGCAAGTCAGTCAATAAAGTGAAAAATAAAAAAATTCATGAAAGGCAGGGCAGCGCCTGTAGCTCAAAGGAGCAGGGCGCCAGCCCCATATGCTGGAGGTGGTAGGTTCAAACCCAGCTCTGGCCAAAAACTGCCAAAAAAAAAAAAATTTCATGAAAGGCAAAAAAGAAGTGTTATTTAGAAATCTAAAGGTAATCCTGTAGCAAGAGGGTGGACCAGATGGATTATTCAGCTTAGCTCTCCAAGAACCATTGGGGAAAAAGACAGAACCTGGCCATACCTGGTGCGAGGACTTTGACCACAGTTATAGCTCAGGAAGAACAGTGAGGAGGAAGTGAACTGGATACAGTGTGTGATCTGGAGGGTGGAAATCTGATGAATTAGGCAAGTGATTATGGCCGGCTAACACCCCATGGAGGTCTGCGACAGGAAGAAACCTTTCTGGAGTTTTCAGTTGTTGTGGTAAACCACAAGTTGAGTGGAAAGCTTGAAGAGTGGGGAGACTCCAACAGTATTCAGCAGCCAGATTTGAATGCAGTTGGAGTGGACTTGCCATAGGTTTGGTGGCTGGCAAGGCAGCCATACTAAGGTCTTGATGGCCAGGGGGCTGCCATTGAGGGAAGGTCAGGAGAAGGTCTCAGCAGGGGCCCAAAGCACCACAGTCTTAATTCTGCCTGCCAAGTCTAGAACTCCATTCTTAGGACAGGCTAAAGGATTCCTGCACCCCATGGGAACTGGTATAAGAGGACACTGTGAGACCTGCCCCTGAAGGATTATTGTGAGCTTTAAGATCCCAACCCAGCAGGGCCTGAATGCTCAGAAAACAATCATGTGATCACTAAAGGCAACTAAGTTTGGAATAAGGACCATAAAGATTCCTGGCTGTGCTCTCTGTCTCCTAAAAACACCACAGCACCATCTGGTGTCCTGGAAAGATATTGCAACATATTGTCACCAAAAGCAAGGACTTCTGTTTATCTGGCTGTGAGGAAGAGTTAAGCTTAGCTCAGGCTGAGGCTACTTCAAGACCTAAGCTCTGAAACAAGGTAATGTGAAGCGAAGGAAGCAGTGAGAAGGAAAAAGAAGGTAAAGGAGGTGAACAAGAAGAAAAAATACATGAGGAGTAACCAACAGAAAAATTTCAGCAACATGAAAAGTCAAAAGAGAGGAGCTACACCAAGGTACCATGAGGCAGCTTCTACAGAAGACTCCACCTATAAAAAATTAATAGACTTGACAGAAAGGGAATTTAAAATATGGATAAAGATAATAAAAATAATGAACGAGAAAATGGAAAAATGGAACCAAAAGTTGGATGAGAGATATGTAGAGTATAGAAAGGATATGGCGGAGACTGAGGAAATAAAGGACACAATCAGGGAATGCAAAGATGCAGTAGAAAGTATAAAAACTAGGTTAGACCAAGAGAAGAAAGAACCTCAGAAGTAGAGGATAAAGTTTGTGAGTTAACCCAGGTAGTTAGAGAAAGCAGAGCAGGCACTTAGAGAACTACAAGACTCCAGGAACTTTTCAAACAAATAATAGGGATGCCTGAAGGGCTAGCCCCAAAGGAATGGAAGCCCTACTGGAGACTATCATAAATGAAAACTTTCCAAGTTTCACTAAAGATCCCGACACACTTCTTTCAGATGGATGTTCTGAAAGAACCCAAGTCATCTCAACTCAAACAGAACCTCTCCAAGACACATTATAATGAACATGTCATAACTGAAGACCAAACAAAAAATTCTGTAAGGAGCCTAGAGCAAATGCCAACTGACCTACATAGGCAGAGCTATTAGGATGACACCAGACCAGGCATCCTCAAACTATGGCCCACGGGCCACAGGCAGCCTCCTAGGACATTGGACATTTATCCAGCCTGCCAGATGTTTTTGCCACTGCTGCCTGTCCCACTTAGCAGCTGACTCGTCCCAGGGCCTGCAGTTCAGCCCTCCAACAGTCTGAGGGACAGTGAACTGGCCCCCTGTTTAAAAGGTCTGAGGACTCCCGCACCAGACTTTTCAACTGAAACCTTCCAAGCCAGAAGAGCATGGTCATCTACCTTCAACATTCTTCAATAAAACAATTTTCAGCCCGAGAATTCCGTATACTACTAAATTAAGCTTCAAAGTTTATGCAGAAATCAAATCTTTTGCAGATATACGAGCACTAAGGAAATTCACCACAAGACCAGCTCTACTAGAAACACTTAGACCTATTCTAAACACTGACCATCACAATGGACCAACAGCAAAGTAAACAAAGTTTAGTTTCCACGATGACACAAAGAATAAAACTATACAACAGACTTTCACAAAATAAGATGAATAGAACTCCACCACACTTATCAATTCTATCAATAAATGTCAATGGACTGAATTCACCACTGAAGAGGCACAGGCTGGCTCATTGCATGCTGTCTCGCAGACACACCTAACCTTGAAGGACAAAGCAAGACTCAGGATCAAGGGACGGAAAACAGTATTTCAAGAAAATGGAAATTATAAGAAAGGAGCAGTTGCAATCTTATTTTCAGATACAAGCAGATTTAAAGCAATGAAAGGTTTTTTTTGTTTATTTTTTAAAATTTATTTTTCTTACTTATACATGTGGATATTAGGTTTCCACTTTTGCCTTTACAGAATTAAAAAGGCTAAATTTAATGACAATAACAATTTTTAACATAAGGACTGACAACAAAAACCTCATAAGGAACAATTTTAATATCAAGTGTATCCAGATTAAGTAGAATGATTTTGAAGTATTTCTTTTTCTATTGTCTATACGATTTGGCATGATCTATGTTTTTGAAATTATCTTTTACTTTTATTTATAAATATTAGTTGCAACTGAAGTTAAAAAAGACAAAAATGGTCACTTTCTACTGGTCAAAAGAACAATACAACAAGAAGGCATTTCAATTTTAAATATTTATGCACCCAACTTAAATGCTCCCAGATTTATGAAACAAACTTCATGGTTCTGAGCAAGATGACATCCCATAACACCATAATAGTTGGGGACTTTAACACCACTCTAATAGAAATGGACAGATCCTCTACACAGAAGCTAAAAGATACAAAGGACTTAAATATGATCCAAGAACAAATGAGATTAATAGACATATACAGAACACACTATCCCAAAGCTAAAGAATATATCCTTTTCTTATCAGCCCACAGTACATACTCCAAAATCAACCACATTCTAGTATACAAATCAAAATTAAAAGAACAGAAATTATACCTTCTATCTTCTCAGACCACAAGCCAATAAAGGTGAAACTCAACTCCAACAAAAACGTTCATCCCCTACAAAGACTTGGAAATCAAATAACCTTATAGTTCAGTTCAGGAAGAGATAAAAGAGGAAATCATTAAATTCCTCAAATGTAACAACATGAAGACACAAGTTAGCAAAACCTGTGGGATACAGCAAAAGCAGTCTTTTTTTTTTTTTGCAATTTGGCCAGGGCTGGGTTTGAACCCACCACCCTCAGTATATGAGGTCAGTGCCCTACTCACTGAGCCACAGTTGCCACCCTGCGAAAGCAGTCTTAAGAGGGAAATTTATCACATTAGATGCCTATATTCGAAAAACAGAAAGAGAACTCATCCACAAATTCTTAAACCATTTTATGGAACTGGAAAAAGAAGAACAATCTAATCCCAAACCAAGCAGAAGATAAGAAATAACCAAAATTAAATCAGAGATTAATGAAACTGAAAACAAAAAAAGTCACTCAGAAAAATTAACAAAACAAAAACTTGGTTTTTTGAAAAAAATAAATAAAATCGATAAACTTTTGGCCAGATTAACTGTTTAGAAACAGAAAAGAAAAATCTCTAATAACCTCAATCAGAAATGATAAAGGGTAAATAACAACAGATGCCACAGAGATACAAGAGATCATTTCAGAGTACTACCAAAAAACTCTATACCCAGAAATTTGACAAAGCGGAGGAAATGGATCAATACCTAGAGTCACACTCTCCCCCTAGACTTAATCAAGAACAAATAGATCTTTTGAACAGAAAGATTTTAAGAACTGAGATCAAAAAACAAAATAATAAAAAAATCTGCCAACAAAAATATGCCCTGGTTCAGATGGGTTCACACAAGAATTCTTTCAAACCTTCAAAGAAGGGCTTATATTCATACTGCAAAAATTATTTTTAAAAAGTGAGAAGGAAGAAATCTTCCCCCAACACATTCTATGAAGCAAACATCACCGTGATACCAAAACTAGGGAAAGATCCAACTAAAAAGAAGAATTTCAGACCAATTTCACTAATGAAAATAAAAGCAAAGACTTCTCAATGAAATCCTAGCCAATAGATTACAACTATACATTAAGAAAATCATTCATCACGATCAAGTAGGTTTCATCCTAGAGATGCAAGGCTGGTTTAACATCCAAGTCCATAGGCATATTTCACCATATCAACACAAGCAAAAGCAAAGACCATGTGATCCTCTCAAAAGATGCAGAAAAAAAATTTGATAAAATGCAACATCCTTTTATAATTAGAACACTTAAGAATACAGGCATAGGTGGCACATTTCTAAATCTGATCTAAGTCATCTAAGACAAACTCACAACAAATATTATACTGGATGGAGTAAAACTGAAAGCTTTTCCACTCAGAATTGGAACCAGACAAGGTTGTCCTCTATCAACACTACTATTCAACATAATGCTGGAAGTTCTAGCCAATACGATCAGGCAAAAAAAAAAAAAAAAAAAACAGATAAAGGGCATCCAAATGGGAGAATAGGAGGTCAAACTTTCACTCTTTGCCAATGATATGATCTTAGAGAACTCCAAAGACTCAACCACAGGACTCCTGGAAGTGATCAAAAAATATAGCATTGTCCCCAGATATAAAATCAGTGTCCACAAATCAGTAGCCTTTGCATATACCTGCCAAGATGAGAAACTAATGAAGGACACAATTCCTTTCACAGTAGCTTCAAAGAAAATGAAATACCTAGGAATATACATAACAATTTTCTTTCTCTATAAAGAAAATTACAAAACCCCAAGAAAAGAAATAGCAGAAGATATTAACAAATGGAAGAACATATCATGCTCATGGCTGGGAAGAATCAACATTGTGAAAATGTCTTTACTACTCAAAGCAATCTACAGATTCAATGCAATCCCCATTAAAATACCTTCATCATACTTTCAAGATTTGAAAAAATAAGTCTTCATTTTGTATGGAATCAGAAGAAACCCAGTAGAGCCAAGGGAATTCTTAGTAATAAAAACAGAGCCAGGGGTATCACCCTACCAGAATTTCAGTTACACTACAAGGCTATAGTGATCAAAACAACATAGTATTGGCACAAAAACAGAGATATTGACATTTGGAACCAAATAGAAAACCATGAGATGAAACTAATATCTTATAGTCAACTGATATTTGATGAATCAAACAAGAACATACAAGGAAAGAATCCCTATTCAATAAATGGTGTTGAGAAAACTGATTAACTACATGTAAAAGACTGGAAAACTTTTTTCCATACTGAGGAAAAGAATCTCTGTTCAATAAATGGTGCTGAGAAAACTAGATAACCACATGTGAAAGACTGAAACAGGACCACACTTCTCACCTCTTACAAAAATTCATTCAAGATGGATAAAAGATTTAAATCTAAGGCATGGTCTGGGTGCCCGTAGCACAGTGATTACGGTGCTGGCCACATTACTGAGGCTGGCAAGTTCAAGCTCAGGCCAGCTAAACAACAAAGACAACTACAACAAAAAATAGCCAGACATTGTGGCAGGCACCTGTAGTTCCAACTGCTTGGGAGGCTGAAGCAAGAAAATCACTTACACCCAAGAGGTGGAGGTTGCTGTGAGCTGTGATGGCACTACACTCTACTGAGGGTGACATAGTGAGACACCGTCTCAAATAAATAAATAAATAAATCTAAGGTGTATAAAAAAAAAATCCTCAAAGAAAGCGTGAGGAAAACACTTGAAGATATGGGCCTGGAGAAAGAATTTATGAAGAAGACTTTAGTGGCAATTGCAACAACAACAAAAATAAACAAATGAAACTTAGTTAAACTGAAAAGCTTCTGTACAGCTAAGGAAACAACAATCAGAACACACAGACAACCTTCAGAATGGGAAAAGATATTTGCATATTATGAACTGGACAAAAGCTTGATAACTAGGATCTACAGAAAACTTAATCAACAAAAAAAATCAAACCATTCCATGTATCACTGAGAAAGAGACATGAATAGAACCTTCTGTAAAGAAGACAGACATATGAAAAAATGCTCATCGTTCTTCATCATCAAAGAAATGCAAATGAAAACTACCCTGAGATATCACCCAACCCCAGTGAGAACAGCCCACATCACAGTCTCAAAGCTGCAGATGCTGGTGTGGATATGGAAAGAAGGGAACACTTTTACACTGCTGGTGGAACTACAAACTAATACCATATTTCCCCAAACATAAGACCTACCCAAAAAATAAGCCCTAGCAGGATTTCTATACATTTGTTAAATATAAGCCCTACTCGGATAATAAGACCTAGTGATGGGCGTGGCTATGTAGCATATCTGCATAGCCACGCCATGCATTTCAGGGTGGAGAGGAAAACATCCCCTGAAAATAAGTCCTAGTGTGTCTTCTTGAGAAAAAATAAATATAAGACAGTGTCTTATTTTTGGGGAAACACGGATACTACCTTTTTGGAGGGAAGTATGGAGAATCCTGAAACAACTCATATTAGACCTCCCATTTGATCCTGAAATCCCATGAGTAGGCATCTACCCAGAAGAAAAAATCCTTTTATCACAAGAACTTTTTTTTTTTTTAATTTTTTAATTTTTTTGGTCAGGGCTGGGTTTGAACCCGCCATCTCTGGTATATGGGCCAGTACCCTATTCCTTTGAGCCATAGGCACCACCCTATCGTAAGAACATTTGCACTAGACTGTTTATTGCAGCTCAATTTACAATCGCCAAAATGTGGAAACAGCCTTAAATGCTCACCAAACCAGAAAAGGATTAACAAGCTGTGGTATATCTATACTATTCAGCTACTACAAAAGATGGAGACTTTACATCTTTTATATTAATGGGATGAAGGTGGACATTCTTCTTAGTAAAGCATCACAAGAATGAAGAAGCAAGAATCCAATGTACTTAATTCTGATATGAAGGCAGTATAGATGAGCTAATACAAGGGGCAGGTAGGGGAATGAGCAAGTGCGGAGAGGGAAGAAGAGAGGGGGATGGGGGGTCATGGTGTATGGCACACCTCTTATGGGTGGGACATAATTATAAGAGGGACTTTATCTAACAAATGCAATTAGTATACCCTAATTTTTTGTACCCTCAATCAATCCCAAACAAAAAGAATTTAAAAAAAATAGAAAAATTCTGGAATCTAAAAGTAAATACCAGAAGAAATAATAGTTTATAATTGCCTCTTGGGAGTAGATCTGACTAGGGTATTCTTCAACCTTTTTTATCACCTATAGTTAAACTTCCAAAGCACATTCCAATTATGTTGATCAAAAAAAAAAAAAAAGAATATACTTAATGTGCTTTAAACTTCTTTTGAAAATAATTCATGATCATTAAACATTTTTGCAGTATTGGCTTGGCATCCACAGCATAGTGGTTATGGTGGTGGGTTCAATGAGGGTGGTGGGTTCAAACTCAGCCTGGGCCAGCTAAACAACAATGACAATTGCAAAAAAAGAAAAATAGCCAGGAGTTGTGGTGGGCACCTGTAGTCCCAGCTACTTGGGAGGCTGAGGCAAGAGAATAGCTTAAGCCCAAGAGTTTAAGGTTGCTGTGAGCTGTGACACCACAGCCCTCTACTGAGGGTGACATAGTGAGACTCTATCTCAAAAAAAAAAAAAATTTTTTTTTGCAGCACATCAGAAAAATCACTGCTCTAAACCATGAAGCAATATTCCAACAATAGTACCTAAGCGTGGTATAATATAAAATATATTTGGTCTTTGTCCCCATTTCCTGTCATAGAACCCCTAGGTTCCTGAGAATTTCCTGAACAGGGTTATCTTCAGGTATTCATAACGAGCCCCTTTGATAACTCCTGAGTTTATGCTAATGAAGTTACTCAGGGTGGGTTCTCAAAGTAACCTCAAAATAGGTTCAGTTATAAGAAAAGCCAAAGTGATTACAGGAGTAGAGGATTGGAACTGTCAGCTCTACCTACTGACTTTTGGGAACAGGAAGGGAGACACAGGCTACAGATTTTGGCGATCAAACTCTATAAAATCTCCTGAATGTGATTTGATGAGTTTCTAATTGCTGAACCATATAAATTGTCAGAGAGTCGTGTACCCACCCAGATAGGGCATGGATGCTCCATGCCACCCCATCCCATACCTCACCCTATCCATCTCTTGATCTGGTGTTCATCTGCATCCTTTACAATAACCTTTATAGTACACCAGTGTTTCCCTGAGTTCTATGAGCTGTACTAACAAGTTAATTGGGGAAGTCAAAGGAACCAGTTTGTAGCCAATATGTAAGACATACAAGTGGCCTAGACTTTTGATTAGCATCTGAAGTAGGGCACTCTTGTGGGACTAAGCCTTCCACCTTTGGGATCTGACACTATCTCCAGGTAAACAGCATCAGAATTGAACCAAATTACAAGAATTTATTGCATAATTAATTGTGCAGTTGGTGTGTGAAAAAATGCCCCCTCAATCTATACACACACACACACCTGGTCATAGAAATGGTGCTGTTGAGTATGTTAAGAGTAGATTGGAAAGGAAAAGTGTTTTCCTTTCAGAATAAAATAACATAAAAGCATTACATAGCAGAAAAAGCCTTGGCTCAGCAGTCATAATCCTGGCACTAATCATCATTCTGACACTGCCTAGCTTATGAACTCTAGGCAAGTAACTTAATTCACCAAACCTGTCTCTTTATTAAATTTGGGAGTAAAAGCACTTAACTCAGAAGATGGTCCAGAAGATTAAATGAGAAAATGTGAAACACACTCAGTGCTATGCCAGTTACATGTCACCATATTAACAAATACTGTTTTCAATTTTGCCCTGAACGTTCAGCAGAAACCACTGGTGAAAAAAAGTCATTTACTTAACTATTTTGTGAATGTCATTATTAGCTTAAAGATACACATACTGTATGCTAATCTCTCTTTTCTTTTTTCTTTTTTTTTTTTTTTGAGACAGAGCCTCAAGCTGTTGCCCTGGGTAGAGTGCCCTGGCATCACAGCTCACAGCAACCTCCAACTCCTGGGCTGAAACGAGTCTCCTGCCTCCACCCCCCAAGTAGCTGGGGACCACAGGCGCCCGCCACAATGCCTGGCTATTTTTTGGTTGCAGCCGTCATTGTTGTTTGGCGGGCCCGGGCTGGATTCGAACCCACCACCTTAGATGTATGTGGCTGGCGCCTTAGCCACTTGAGCCACAGGCACCGAGCCATAATCTCCCTTTTCTGAACTCACACAAAGAATCTGCGGCCTTCGCTAATTAAAGTAAGCAGCATCTCATAAGCATCTCTGTGCTGTCTCTGAATTGTCTGACCTATGAAGTCATCCCCCCTCTCCCTCTGTGCTCTATGTCTCCTTACTCTCTAAACCGTTACACAAGTGCTAATACAAGAAAATTGTCAAAGGATATAAAACCTTCCCCAGTTACACTTACTGTCTTATAACTGTGTCCATCCAAGAAGAATTCGCTTCAGGAACTTTTAAACATGCCAAAGCGGAAGCTTTTATGATGAAATCATTGACAGAAATTTTGCTTTTCCCTTCTAACATCTGTGAAGACAAGAAAACTTTGTAATTTCTTAAATTCTCTCGCCAAAGAGTGAAAGTGAGAAAAGGAAAGGTAAGAGAATATACAAATGCTGTGAGGTGGAAAGAATAAAATGAAACAAAAATAGTGGGTTTTTTTCAACTTTTCTTTTTTCCTGTTAAGGAGGCTGGGTAAGGTTTGAACCTGGGGCCCCTGGAGTGCAGGGCTGGTACTCTAACCACTGAACTATGGTACCTAGCCCTCTTTAATCATTTTTAATTTAGGTTTTTATAGCTGTTTTCTGCTAAGTGTTGCTTTAGCTGTATCCTGTTATAGTAAATATATTATGTCATAATTTTTATTTATCTCAACAAAACCAAAAGTTAGTTCTTTGAAGCATAAACCAAAAGACAACCACAGTGACAAATGTTTAGTTAGGCTGACCAGGGAAAAAGAAAGAAGACTCAAATTCCTAAACCAGGAGTAAAATAGGAGATATTACTATCTATCTTACAGAAAGAAAAAAATTATAGAGAATACTATAAACAACGATATGCCAACAACTTAGCCCAGATGCAATAGATAAATTCTTAGAAAGATACAAACTATCAAAACTGAACCAGGAGAAACAAAACTCTGAACTGACCAATAACTTGTAAAAAGACTGAACTGGTATTTTATTTTATTTTCTATTCTATTCTATTCTATTCTAATTTTTTGAGACAGAGTCCCACTCTGTCACCATGGGTAGAGTGCTATAGAATCACCATAGCTCACAGCAACTTCAAACTGTTGAGCTCAAGCAAAATCTCCTTGCCTCAGCCTTCTGAGTAGCTGAAACTACAGGTATCCACCACAATGCCTGGCTAGTTTTTCTGTTTTTGGTCAAGAAGGAGTCTCACTCTTGCTCAGGTTCATCTCAAATCCCTGAGCTCAGGCAATCTACCCATCTTGGCCTCTGAAAATTCTAAGATTATAGGCATGAGCTACCCGCCTGACTGAACTGGCAATTTTACAACTACCTACATAGAAAAGCTCAGACACAAGGGCTTAACTGGTGAACTGTACCAAAGATTTAACAAATTACTATCAATTCTTCACAAATTATGTCAAAGAACAGAAGAGCAAGAAATACTTCCCCACACATTCTATAAGGTCAGTAGTGATACCCAAACCAGACCATTTTACACACAAAAAAAAAATTCCACAGTACACAGGCTGGGTGTGGTGGCTCACACCTGTAAACCCAGCACTTCAGGAGGCTGAGTTGGAAGAATCATTTGAGGCCATGAGTTCAAAATCAGCCTGGGCAACACAGCAAGAACCTGTCTTTATGAAAAATGCATCAGTTGGGTGTGGTGTCGGGTACCTGTAGTCCCAGCTACTCAGGAAGCTGAGGCAGGAGGATCACTTAAGGTTGTAGTGAGCTGCACTCCAGCCTGTACAACAGAGACACTATCTCAAAAAAAAAAAAGAAAAGAAATTTAAACCACACAATATTTCTTATGGGATGGGCCTGGAATTGTTATTTATTTCTTTATTTATCTATTTTGAGACAGTCTTATTATGTCACCCTTGGTAGAGTGCCGTGGCAACCTCCAGCTCCTGGGCTCAAGAGATTCTCTTGCCTCAGCTTCCCTAGTAATTGGGACTACAGGTGCCTGCTACAATGCCTAGCTATTTTTTTGTTTGTTTGTTTAGCAAGCCTGGACCTAGTCTGAACCACCAGCCCTGGAGCATGTGGCTGACATGCCATTGAGCTACAGGTGCCCAGCTTGTTTACATTTTTTTGAAGACAGAGTCTCACTCTGTCAGCCTGTGATTGAGTGCCATGGCATCATCATAGCTCACAGCAACCTCAAACTCGTGGGCCTAAGCAATCCTCTTGCCTGAGCTTTCTGAGTAGCTGAGACTATACACACCTACCACAAAACCACTAAAAATTTTTGTATTTGTAGTAAAGACAGGATCTTGGCCTTGCTCAAGCTGGTTTCAAACTCCTGAGCTCAAGCAATTTGCCCACCTCAGCCTCCCAGAGTGCTAGAATTATAGGTGGGAGCTATCATGCCCAGCCCACAATATCTCTTTATGAATACAGACATAAATATTCTTCAACCAAATACTAGCAAGAAAAAAAATTAAGCAGGGCAGTGCCTGTGGCTCAGTGAATAGGGTGCTGGGCCCATATACCGAGGGTAGCAGGTTCAAACCCAGCCCCAGCCAAACTGCAACAAAAAATAGCAGGGCGTTGTGGCGGGCACCTATAGTCCCAGCTACTCGATAGGCCAAGACAGAGAATTGCCTAAGCCCAGGAGCTGGAGGTTGTCCTGTGAGTTGTGTGACATTGCCATGGCACTCACCAAGGGCGATAAAGTGAGACTATGTCTCTTAAAAAAAAAAAAAAATGAGCAGTATATAACAAGGATTATTCACCAGGACCAAATGGAATCTCATGAATGCAAGATTCATTTAACACATAAAATCAATTAATGTAATAATGTTCTAAAAGAATACAGTTCAAAAACACCTGACCATCTCAACAGACACAGAAAAAGCATTTGACAAAATTCAATACCACTATTCATGATAAAAACACTCCACAAACTAGGAATAGGCAGGCACTTCCTCAACCTGATAATAAAATAGGTCTAAGGAAACCTACAGCCATTGTTACACTAAATGGTCATAAACTCTCCCCCTGCTATCAAGAACAAGACAGGGATGACCATTCTTTCCAGTTCCTACTCAGCACTACACTGAAGGTGCTAGCCAGAACAATTAAATAAGGCATACAATTAAAAAAAAAAGTAAAATTATTGATTTTACTTTTATAAAAAAAATCCTAAACATATACAAACTATTTTTTTTTTTTTTTTTTTGAGACGGAGCCTCAAGCTATCCCCCTGGGTAGAGTGCCATGGCATCACAGCTCATAGCAACCTCCAACTCCTGGGCTCAAGCGAGTCTCCTGCCTCCGCCTCCCAAGTAGCTGGGACCA
>CAUYQV010112254.1:0-15664 GCA_963574575.1 Galagoides demidoff
TGTGGTCCCAGCTACTTGGGAGGCAGAGGCAGGAGACTCGCTTGAGCCCAGGAGTTGGAGGTTGCTATGAGCTGTGATGCCATGGCACTCTACCCAGGGGGATAGCTTGAGGCTCCGTCTCAAAAAAAAAAAAAAAAAAGGTTGGATAATATTCCATTGTATGGCTATACCTCATTTTGTCTATCCATTCTATGAACAGACACTTGGATTGCTTTCACCTTTTGGCTATTGTGAATACAATATCCATTCTACCCATCCTATGTGGAGATACTTGGATTGCTATCACTTTTTGGCTATTGTGAGTATACAAATAGCGCCAAAACTTACTGGGTTTTTTAAACTAATGTCTATTCTTATGGTGTAAAGTGTCTCCTTATGGTTTTTGATTTGCATTTCTCATTGATTAGTGAGGTTGAGCATCTTTTCATGAGCTTATTGACCATTTATACGTTTTCTTTGGAGAATTGTCTACTCAAGTCTTTTGCCCAGTTTTTAAATTGGATTGTTTGAATTCTTTATCTTACTCCTTTATCTTTGAATTCTTGTTGAATTCTTTATCTTACTCCCTTCTTAGATAAATGATACGCAAATGTTTTTCTGCCATTCCTTTTCACTATTGCAACAGTGTTCTTTGATACACAAATCTTTAAATTTCGATGAGGTCCTATTTTGGCTCTAGACCCCTGTGCCTTTGGTGTTATATGTCAGTTTATTTTTTTATTGCTCCTTTATGAACAAAAAAATGTGTGCTTTTGTCTTGTGATTTTTTTAAGCAAAAATTAACTTTTTGTGTGAGTAGTACTATTGTACCTATCTTGAGTGTCTTACTTGCACTGTATCATCTTCCATGCCTTTGTTTAATTCTTAATAAACTGTTCACTCGTTTAAAAAAATGTGTGCAATAAGGTTAATATTTTTAAAAATATTTTGTAGTCAGTTCATAAAATCAACATAGCTACTGAAATAAATTTTTAATGTCCTACTGGCTAACACCCTAACTTTGACCCTTCAGAATAGTTCTACATATCTCAATGCATTTTCTTACATGAATAGGGCCACTTTACCAACTATAATATTTTTTCAGCCTTAGACTCTAGTAACCCTAGACAATTAAATGGCAAAGACAAAGTAGCACAGACTGGTAGTGTTCATCTGGTATATATTTACTCATTTCTCAGAGACAGCACCATGATTTTTAACTAAGCATATTCGCACCCATGACAAAGACTACATTTCTAAGTCTTCCTTTGAGCTGAGTTTTGGCCCTGTGATCAAGTTCTGATGAATATGCAAATTCCAGGCAATCTCCATCAACAGCAGCAGAGTGTTCTTTTTCCCTTTGCTTCTTTCTTACTGGCTGAACTGAAGATGTGAAGGCTGGAGCTGGAGCAGCAATCTTTTTTTTTCTTTTTTTTTTTGAGACAGAGTCTCACACTGTCACCCTGGGTAGAGTGCCACGGTGTCCTAGCTGACAGCAAACTCAAGCTCTTGGGCTCAAGCAATTCTCTTGCCTCAGCCTCCCAAGTAGCTGGGACGACAGGTTCCCTCTACAATGCCTGGCTATTTTTAGAGATGGGGTCTTGCTCTTGCTCAGGCTGGTCTTGAACTCCTGAGCTGAAGAATTTCACCTGCTTTGTCCTCCCAGAATGCTGGAATTACAGGTGTGAGCCACCACACCCAGTGGGGAACAGCTGTCTTAAACTAGGAGTTTGAATGTGCATATTAAGAAAGATAGAGTAGGCTCCGTGCCCATAGCACAGTGGTTATGACGTCAGCCACATATACCATGGCTGGCATGTTCAAACCCAGCCCGGGCCAGCTAAACAACACTAACAACAGCAATAACAACAACAAAAAAAATAGCCAGGCATTGTGGTGGGTGTCTGTAGTCCAAGCTACAATGCACCTTGGGAGGCTGAGGCAAGAGAATCACTTGAGTCCAAGAGTTTGAGGTTTCTGTGAGCTGTGATGCCATGGCACTCTACTGAGGGCAACAAAATGAGACTCTATCTCAAAAAAAAAAAAAGGGTCTCAGCGCCCATAGCACAGTGGTTATGGCACAAAAGGTGGTGGGTTCAAACCCAGCCCAGGCCAGCTAAGCAACTGCAACAAAAAAATAGCCAGGCATTGTGTTGGGCACCAATAGTCCCAGCTACTTGGGAGGCTGAGGCAAGAGAATCACTTAACCCCAAGAGTTGGAGCTGTGAGCTGGGACATCACCGCACTCTACCGAGGGTAACATAGACTCTGCCTCAAAAAAAAAATAAAAAAATAAAAAATAAAATAAAATAAAAAGAATGATAGAGTAGCAAGTTGTACAAGCCTTGGTTTATAATAACTGAACTATCATTCTAGCCAATGACTGCTATGAAGGGAAAAATTAACTTTTAACTTGTGTAAGCCACTGTTATTTTGAGTTTACATCATTCACAGTCAAATCTAATTCTAATATAGATATCCAGGAGATTATTGACTGCCCCACAATACAATTAGCCTCAAAATGATTACATAATTATTAAATAAAAACATACTAATATAGAAATGGAGGAAGACAAATGTCTTAGTATTTGCCAGATGATGTTTCTGTAAAATGAAATTTTGTGCTATTTAGCAGTCCTTTCTCAAGAAGCTGGCAAGAGTTTGCTTGTTTTTAGTCTAAGGAACACAGGACATGATTTTGAAACTATTTAAAATACAAAAATATGGGAGAGATTCAAAGAAGACAGGAAACAGAATTTTTACCTAAGCCAACAACATGAGCAACATGTCGATCTTGTGATAATTTCAGCTAGTGGAACACAGTAATATAAAAGACATCATACACCACAAGAAAGTATAGTGCTGATTTGATATGCACACATTAGAAATCATCCAAATAATAAAATTCTATCAAATTTAGATTATCCTTGTCTAAGTTTACAAACTTTGCTTTGGAAATAAATAATGCCATATAAGACATATGTTGTTTGGCAATATAATTGTTTAGTGACTTCCTATGCTCACTACTAGCTTAATCTTATATGAACCCAAAGTATCAGAAAGTATTGGGGGGTGGTGCCTGTGGCTCAAGGAGTAGGGCGCCGGCCCCATATGCCGGAGGTGGCAGGTTCAAACCCAGCCCCGACCAAAAAGCTGCAAAAAAAAAAGAAAAGAAACTCTGGGGAATAGCAAAGTATAATAGTAACACTTTACATAAGGTGCTCATCGTTCATTTATGCCCTCACAGGGCGCTGAGTGCCTGCTTTGTGCTAGATGCTGAGTAGACAAAGACAAAGTCCGTCCCTCTGAAAGCTTAGAATCTGGCGGAACACAATGGCATACACCTGTAATTCTAGGACTCTGGGAAGCTGAGGCAAGAGGACTGAGAGTTCAAGACCAGCCTGAGTAAAACTGAGACCCTGTCTCTACAAAAAAAAATAAAAACATTATCTGGGCATGGCAGTGTACCCCTGTAGTCCCAGTTACTTGGGAGGTGGTGGAGGTTGAGGTGAGCTATGATAATGCCACTGCACTCTAACCTGGGCAACAGAGCAAAACTCTGTCTCAGAAAAGAAAAGCTTAGAATCTCATGGAATAGCAAACTGAAAATACATTACTGGGAACAGCTGATATGTAGTATACGTTAGCTCTGGTCTAAGGATAATTTCAAGAACTCCATACATGTCACCTCAATACAAAGGCCAAATCAACTACATGAGACAGACACTATTATCACTTCACAGTCAGGGAAACTGAGGCATAAAACTAAGAAACTTGCCAGAAACTGTACAGCTAATAATTTTTTAAATGTGATTTAAACCCACACATTCTAGCATCAGAGACCACATCTTAATCCACAATGAAATGCTGCATTTCATATGAAGAGCGATGTGTAAAAGGTGCTGTGGAACGTGGGAAGAGTATCTAACCCAGACCGGGAAGGCATCTTAGAGGAGATTATACCTGACTTAGGTGGATGAGTAGAAAATGCACATAAGGCAGAAGGAATAATATTTGCAAAAGCATACGGCATTCAACAGCATAATCTTAAGGTAATTGCAAGTTGAGTGGCTGCCAATGAGCATAGAAGAAGGGACGGTGGAAATGAGGTCAGAGAAGTAGGCAAAAACGTGTGGCCTGACTTATACCTTGAATTAGATTATTCTGAAAGCAGTACCATAGAAAACGAATTAAAGCAGAGTAATTGGCCAGGAAAGACTTGATAAGGGCCTGAACCAAGGCAGTGGCAGTGGAGATAAAGAGGAAGGGATAAATTTGGAAGCTATTTGGGAGGCAGAATACACAGGTGCTATGCGCAATGCATGCAGTAACAGGGAAACAGCCAATTAGGGAGTCCCAGGGCTCTGGCCCAGGAGACTTAATGGATGGATCCAAGACATTAAGCACAGTTTACTTAGCACTTCCGTGTAAAATATCTAGACAGTAGGAAATTCAGGATAATTTTAAATAGTGCCACAACGAGTACCACAGGAGCGCTCAAAGTGCACGGAATCTGGTAAAAGGCAAATAGCCTTGGGCAGATTACCATCACTTGGTTAAAGTTCAGATAGACGAGAACAGCTTGAATTTATAATACGCAAGATCATTTCTTCTTATAACTCCGCGCTATGCAACATATCATGCGTTAACAGATTTTCTGGTGTCTGACAGCTGATTGTTTCAGAAGACATTTGGCAGGATGGGGGGAAGCTAGCAGACTATGTAAATATATGGGGAGAAAATAGCAGCCTATAAATATAGGCCAGGTTGGAAGTTTAATCAGTTGCATTCACAACTGACTAAACTTCCAGAGTCGGGAAAATAATTTGGTTTGTCAGCAAAAGGAAAATGACCACTGATGGATTCTAGCTTGAGTTTGGAAAAAACAGAGAAATTCCTAGAAGGAAAGAAAGCAAGCATTGCTCTACATTTGAGCCTTAACAGTTACCTTCTTGGGGATGATGATTCTTCCAAAGCCTCTTTTTAAAGTAAAGAGTTTTGTTTTGTTCTGTTTTTGTTTGAGATAGGGTCTCATTCTGTCGCCAAGGGCTAGAGTAGTGCAGTTATCATAGCTCACTGCAACCTCAAGTTCCTGAGGTCAAGCACCTCCTGTAGCAGACTCCCAAGTAACTAAAACACTATACCCAGCTAATTTTTCTCTTTCTTTTAGAGAAAAGATCCCACTATGTTACTCAGGTTGGCATTGAACTTCGGACCTGAAATGATCCTCTTGCTTCAGCCTCTCAAATTGTTAGGATAACAGGCATGGAACTGGAACTATCGTGCCCAGCCTAAACGACTTTTCATTGCTCAGAAACTAAAAAAAGTGATAGAAAGAAAACAATTAAGCATATAGAATAACTGAACAATATAATCAACCAATAGTATCTAAATGACATATAAAATATTCTACCCAATGACAGCAGAATATACATACTTTTTTTAAGGGCCCAGGGAACATTCACTAGAATAGACCATTTCTTAGGCTGTAAAACCTCAATAAATTTTTTAAAATTAAAATCACATAGAGTATGTTTGTTTTATTTTATTTTGATCAGAGTCTCACTCTGTTGCCAGCTAGAGTACAGTAGCCTGATCATAACCTTAAATTCCCAGGCTCAAGTGACCCTCTCGCCTCAGCCTCCAGAGTAGCCGGGACTATAGGCATGAGTCCCCACACCCAGCTCATTTTTCTATTTTTTAGAGAGACTTGGTCTATTGTGTTGCTCAGGCTGGTCTTGGACTCTTGGCCTGCCTCCTCAGCCTCCCAAAGTGCTAGGATTACAGGCATCTGCCACAGTCCCCGGCCCAGAATATGTTTTGTAAGCCCAACAGAATCAAACCAGAAGTCAATAACAAAGATAAGAGAAAAAATTCTAAACACTTGGAACTTAACACACTTTTAAACATAGTTTCACAGGATATTTTTTTTAAAGCATTTCAATGCAATGGAAATTACAACATATCAAATATGTGGGATGTATTTAAAGCAATGCTGAGAAACTTATAGAACTTTCTAATGTTTACATTAGAAAAGAGGAAATGGCTAAATTAACAAACTAAGTTCCTACCTCAAGAAATTAGAAAAAGAAAACAAAATAAAGCCAGCACATTAAATAGATAACCAAATTACTCCTATAACCATTAAAGAAATTAAATTCATAAGTTAAAAGCTCATGAAAAAGAAATCTTAGCCTCTCAATTTCAGGTCCAGCATGTAAGAAGCCTAAAAATTCTAACAAGTAAACAGCTAGATAAACCAAGAAATCAACAACTCTCCTTAGATTCACAGAGAAGTGAGGTCAACAGGCAAATTGCTGCCCCTAACATTAGAGAGATGGGTATAAACAGAGAATTGTAACTTGCCAGAGCAAAAACCTATGTGAGAACCACTGCAAGGGTAGAAGAACCTAAGCTGTAATTGACAAATTGCTGGAAGGTCAGTGTGGTTGAGTCTGACGGATAAAAACTCCAAAGATACTCAGTCATGGGGGATGGTGTGGCACACTTGAATGAGTTTTACCTCCAGAAGCTCTACCTGATTCTCTCAAAGGATAATCCCTTTGTCCTTCCCACAAGGGGAGAGGAAAAGGAACCATTTGAAACATTCCAGAGCATTCTGTTCTTCTTAACAACTAATCAGAGCTTCTTAGTCTGCAGAGGTTTGACCAGAGCATAAATGACCTGGAGGCAAGGAAGTGTCCGACTCCAGCTGCCTCTCACTTTCCACAAGAGAGAAGAAAAACACCCAACTCCAGCCCTTCTAGCCATGCTTCCCACCTGGGAGGAGAAAGCTGAAAAGCACTCCCTGTCCAGAGTCAGAGGCTCACTAAGAGACTGAGACCCAGTTGCCCTTCCCCTCACCCCTCACCTGACCACCACATCACTGAAGGCCTATTACAGTATTACGGAAGCTTCCTTTACCCAGTGTATCATGTCTGGCCATCAGTAAAAATTTACAAGGCATCCTAAGAGGTAAAACATGTAGTCTTAGGCTGGATGCAGTGGCTCACACCTATAATCCCTGCACTCTGGGAGGCTGAGCAAGGTGGACTGCTTGAACACAGGAGTTCAAGACCAGCCTGAGCAAGAATGAGACCCTATCTCTACTAAAAATAGAAAAACTCACTGGGGTTTCTATTTCTATTGGGGCAGGCACCCATAGTCCCAGCTACTGAGAGGGAGGCTGAGGCAAGAGAATCACCTGAGCCAAAGAGTCTGAGAATCACCTGAGCCAAATCACCATAGCCAATGAGCTATGAGGCCACAGCACTCTACCCAGAGGCAATAGAGTGACACTATGTCTCAAAAAAAAAAAAAAAAAAAGCATGGTTTGAAGAAGCAGCAGAAGTACCAGCACCTGACTCAAATATGGCAGGGATGTTGGCATTACCATATTAGGAATTTAAAACAACTATGAATAATATGCTAAGGGCTATAATGGGTAAAGTAGACAGCATGCAAGAACAGATGGGCAATATAAGCAGAAAGAGGAAAATTCTAAGAAAGAACTCACAAGACATGTTAGAGATCAAAAACACTAGCAGAATTAAAGAGCGCCTTTAACGCAAAGACTGGACAGAGCTGAGGAGGGACTCTCTGGGCTTGAGGATATTTCAATAGAAACTGCCAAAACGGAAAAGCAAAGAGAACAAAGACTGAAAAAAGAAGTCCAGAATACTCAAGAGCTACAGGACAACTATAAAAGGTATAATGTACAAGTACTAAGAATATGAGACAGAGGAGCAAGGGAGAAAGAAAAGAAATATTTGAAACAATAATGACTGGCAGTTTCCCCCAAATTGATGTCAGACACCAAGCCATCCAGCCAAGAGGATCACAGAACAGCAAGCAGGATAAATGCCCAATAGCTACACCTTGGCATAGTCAAACTACAGAAAATCAAAGATGAACAAAAAATCCTGACACAAGTGAGCAGGAGAAAACACCTTACTTCTACAGAAGCAAAAATAAGAATTATATCCAGCTTTTCTGAAACCATGCAAACAAGGAGAGAATGGAGTGAAGTATTTAGTGTCGAGAACAAAAAACATCAGCCTAGGATTCTGTGAAATTACCTCTCAAAAGTGAAGGAAAAATAAAGACTTTCTCAGACAAACAAAAAAAGGAAGGAACGTGTTGCCAATAGAAGGTAAAGGGTAAGCAAGAAGGAGTCAAACTTTTATTTTCTCTTATTTTAACCGATCTAACAGGTAAGAGTTTATTTTAAAAAATAGCAGCTATATACAGTAGTCCCCACTTATCTGCAGTTTCACTTTCCATGCTGTCAATGACACATCATCAAGGGAGGTTCTAAAATATGAAATAGGAAATTTCAGAAATAATTCATACCTTTTAAATTTTGTGTTATTCTGAATAGCCAATGAAATCTCACATCATCCTGCTGGGGTATAAATCCTCCCTTTGTCTAGCACATTCCCACTGTATATATGATGTGCCCGTTAGTCACCTAGTAGCTGTCTGGATTGTCGGATTGACTGTCAAGGTGTCACAGTGCTTGTGTTCAAGACACCCTTCTTTTACCTAACAGTGACCCCAAAGTGCCAGAGTAGGGATGCTGGCAATTCAGACATGCCAAAGAGAAACCATCAAGCACTCTCTTTCAATGAAAAGGTGAAAGTTCTCAACTTAGTAAGGCAAGAAAAAAAATCATACGCTGACATTGCTAAAATCTATAATAAGGGCAAATCTTATACCCATGAAATTCTGAAGAAGGGAAAAGAAATCCATGCTGGTTTTGCTGTCATACTCAAACTGTAAAAGTTATAGCCACAGTGTATGATGATGAGTGCTTAGTTGATGGAAACAACCTTAAATTCATGGATGGAAGACATGAAAAAGAATGTGGTTCATTTAGAGCCGTCAGTACTATCAGCACTATCTGCAGTTGTAGCATCCCTGGGGTCTTGGAATATAACCCCTGAGGATAAGGATGGACCACTGCATTTGATTATGAATCCCTTTGGGGGGATATGCACATGCACGCTTATGTCTGTTTATAAATTCAATGAATGAAAGCAATGGTGCAAGGGATGGGAGGGAGAAATAGAACTTTTTATTATAAGGTGCCGGCACTATCTGTGAAGCAGTATAGTGTTTTTGAATGTGGACTTGGATTCCTTATTAATGTATACAGCAAACTCTAGCGCAACCACTAAAAAACGTTTAGAAAGAAAAACTTCTGATTTTAAGGATATGTCATAAAACAACATTGCCATTTCCTTCTTGCTTTCTCTTAAATCATTCACTCTGGGGAAACCAGCTACCAAATTATGAGAATACCAAAGCAGCCCTAAGGAAAGATCCAAGTGGCAAGGACCTGAATGAGGGTAGTCAGAGTCAACTTGCTTGCCCTCTGAGTGAGCCACTATGGAAATGCACCTTCTGGCCCCAGTCAAGCCTTCTGAAGACCAGCCCTGGCCAACATCTGAACTGCAAACTCATGAAAGACTGTGCCAGAATCCCCCAACTAAGTTATTCCTGAATTAATGACCCTGGGGAACGTTCTTTTTGTTTTTTATTGAATCGGAGTCTCACTTCATCATCCTTGGTAGAGTGCTGTTGCATCATAGCTCACAGCAACCTCAAACTCTTGGGCTCAAGCGATTCTCTTGCCCCAGCCTCCCTAGTAGCTGGAACTACAGGTGCCTGCCACAACACCCGGCTATTTTGTTTGTTTGTTTGTTTGTTTAGCAGGCCCAAGCTGGGCTCGAACCCACCAGCCTGGGAGAATGTGACTGGTGCCCTAACCACTGAGCTATAGGTGCTCAACTGTCCCTCAGGAACTTTCTGAAATAATAAATTAGTCTTTTTGGTGCAAGTTTAGGATAATTGGTGAAGCAGCAATATTTAAGCCATTAATTTATACCCCCATGAACAAGACAGCTCACCAAAGTAATCCCCCTAAAACAAAACCTGCCCCCACAACAGATTTCATCTTCCATCTTTAGTGAACTAAAGCAAATTTCGGGCACTTTTCAAATTCAGTCATATTTTCGTCTCCACATAGAGACAATAATGTTCAAAAATATTCAGGTCTATGACCTAACACCCACTACACTACCATATAGGTAGCTTGCGAGGCTGCAAGGTCCACTAAGTTAATTTCATAAAGCAGGCAAAAAAAAAAAATGGTCCTGACAGTATCTCTGGGTAAACATCATTACACTCAATTATCTGAATCAAGAGTGAAGAAAAAAAGAAATCTGACAGTAATTTGATTTTAGGGACAGAGAACTGATAAAATGTTGCTATTATTAAAGAAAGACTGAGTAGTATATTTTCTAAAGTAAAAAGCCTGCAGAAACATGAACATATTGAAAATATTTTATTGAAACTCTAAGGGAAATGCTGGCCTCCAAATGAGATGACATGCTTACACAAATCTCAGAGGACCCACTGCAACATTCTGAGCATATCAAAATGTTTCAAATAATTAGCACAGAAAGCAACGGCCAGAACTAGAGATAACTGCTCAAGTTTTAGCAGCTCTCAAAGATAGACAGTGAGTTGTCCTTATGCATGGCTCTTTGTATTATAGTTCACACATTATGTATGTGTCTCTTGCCCTAAATTGTAGCTTTTAGAAGATATGGACCAGTGCCAGAGCAATTCACTGCCCATAGTTAGTGATTTAGTCTGAGTTCTCTAGGAAAATGAGTCTGAGGCAAGACTTTATTGCCAAGTGTAATGCCAAGGCAGCAAGAAAGGAAGAAAAGATAACCAAAGCAGCAGAGGAGGACAGGGGCAATGCACGGTCAGGCACTGACCACACTGGCTACTGATCCACAAGCATTGCTTGACCAGTGCTCCCACTTGGCCATGCAGGACATGTCTGGACAGACTGGGTGGAAAATTCATGACTCAGAACAGTCCATGGGGGAAGAAATAAAGAGGGAATTTATCTGCTAGCTCCATCCTGACTGTTAATTCCTACCCATCAAAGTTTGTTCAAGAAGGCGTTAATCCCTCCTCCCCCAACATCCAAGCGGTAGCCCTTTCAGTGGCCACTAGGAAAACTGTATCCCATGCCTGGGGGCATAGGACATCATACAGATCAGGAAATGGTAACAGGAGCCGGGCACTCTAAGAATTAGCCTTTGATAAGAGAAATACATGGATTCACATAGAATTCTTCGCCACAGTAACTGTGGCAAAGCCAAACCTGAGGCTTTAAGAAGTCAGGTGAGGCTGCAAATGTGTTTGAGATAGCTAGTGTTCGTAGATATCTGCATACAGCAGTGGCCTGTAGTCTGAATGACAGACAAGAAAATAACAGGTACCCAGTATGGCTTAAAGTCTAGTTTTATCCAGCTTAATACATAAATCTAGCTTATCTAGTCTGCTCCAGCCAGCTTTTCTCCCAACACCAGCAGGTCACCCTTGTCTCAGAGACAGGGGTGAGAGATAAAGGATTTTTTTTTTATTTTTAGCTCTTTCAACCCTGATCTTTTTGATGCAACCATCAAGTTTTGGTCAAATTGCTCTTCTTAAGTCTTCCCAGTGATTCAGACTGGCCTCAGAATCCCCCAAATGCAGCTGTCTCCTGAGTGGCAGCTCACCATTTATCTCTGACAGTTAATTCATCTGCTTGCATCTTATGCACATTTTAAGTACATGAATTGAAAATTATAATAAAGAAACATTTTGTGCATAAAATTTGATATAATTTGAATTCTTTATTTTTAAAAGAAATTATCAATAATTATGTAATTTTGTAGCTGATGAATAGTGTTTATGTTATTGCCACTCATGGCGACTACTTTAGATTGTAAACAAGCAAGCCCATCATCATTTTTCAAAATGAGTCATGAATTACATGAGCTCTTTAAAAACACACGCTCATATGCAATGAATCTGCCTGGTATTTTGCTAGTGTTATCACCATTTTACAGATAAGGAAACTGAATCGTCACCTGAATGAATGTTGGGATTCAAAACCAAAGTCATGGAACCCCATGTTTTGTCCATTATATTGCATTCATAGTTCCTTTACTCCCAACTTTGTGTTATCATCAAATACAGTAAGCAAACTTGATGATCACATGTGGCATTAATAAAAGTATTGGCTCAGCATGCAGGATTTTACCCAATATGTTCCTTTAGGTTGATATCAAGCTAATAATTGATATTCTTTCTATAATGTACTTCAACTACCCATCCACTTACAGGCAGTCCCCTGGTTACCAACAAGCTAGGTTCTGTAGGTTTGTTCTTAAGTTGAATATGTATGTAAATTGGAGCTAGTATATTTACCTATCACCAGTAATAGCCTCTGTTCTTAATTGTGAGTTATATGTAAGTTTGTAACTGGGTATTGCCTGTGTCTACTTTAATTGGCAGAATGCCATAGTTCACCATTTATCTCTGAAAAAGTAATAACAGTAACAACCACAAGAATCCTACTACTTTTCACTTTTGGAGCAGCATGTACTGTCTTGGAGTCTTCACAGAATTCTCACAACAGCCCTATATGCCTACACTATTGTTATTCTCAAAGATAAGAAAACTGAGACTCAAAGACATTAAATAATTTGGCCAAAATCATACAAAATATACAGCTGGCAAGTATATATTAGTACTTGACCCAGATTTTTTTTCCATTGGCCTAAACTGCCTCACACTTGCAAATGACAGAAAAGTTAAAAACAAAAACATGTTTGTATTTTTTTTCTTTTTTTTGAGACAGAGTCTCACTGTGTTGCCATTGGTAGAGGGGCCATGGCATTGCAGCTCACAGCAACCTCAAACTCTTGGGCTTAAGCAATTCTCCTGCCTCAGCCTCCCAAGTAGCTGAGACTACAGGCACCCGCCACAAAGCCTGGCTATTTTTTGTTGCAGTTGTAACTGTTGTTTAGTAGGCCCAGGCCAGGTTCGAACCCACCAGCCAGGGTGCATGTTGCTGGACCTGTAACCACTGTGCTATGGGTGTCAAGCCCATGTTTGTATTTTTTGATCCTGCAATCCCATTACTAGGCATCTACCCAGAAGAAAAAAAAAATCCTTCTATTATAAGGACATTTGCACTAGACTGTTTTTTGCAGCTCAATTTATAATTGTCAAAATGTGGAAACAACCTAAATGCTCACCAACCCAGGAATGGATTAACAAGCTGTGTGTGGTATATGTATACCATGGAATAGTATTCAGCTACTAAAAAAGATGGAGACTTTATGTCTTTTGTATTAACCTGGATGGAAGTGGAATACATTTTTCTTAGTAAAGCATCGTAAGAACAGAGAAGCAAGAATCCAATGTGCTCAATTCTAATATGAAGGCAGTAAATGAGCTAATACAAAGGGTGGGGTAGGGGAAAGGGGAACAGGTAGCAGGGAAAGGAAGGAAGGAGGGGGATGGGGGGCCACAGTGTATGGTACATCTCTTGGGAGCAGGACACAAGTATGAGAGGGACTTTATCTAACAAACTCAATCAGTGCAACCTAATTCTTTGTATCCTCAATAAATCCCAAAAAATAAAAAAATAAAAATAAACAAAACCAAAAATATGTTTGTCTGTAATTTTTTTACACGTGCATTAGCTCATTTAATCATTATCACAATTCATCTTACAGATAAGGAAACAGAGGCTCACGGACTTTAGGTAGCTCTTCCAGATTCTTCTAGCTAATAAGTGTTAGAGCTGGGAGTCGAAGCTACAGACTCCTTGGTTGGAGCTCTCTGTATGCACTTCTTGTTGGAGACTATCAAAGACTTGGTAGAAGTCAAGACTAACCGGTGTTCAACTCAGTGTTTGCTAATCTATCATCATAGAAACATAATCTAAAAGTTAGTCTCCACAAATCCTGTCAAATAAAAAATAATTTAGAGCAATTGTGCCCACAAGTTCCTGCCCTCTGAATTAATGAGAAGCCTCTGGATTAATTGATGTAACTGTAATTTTATGCTGAGGCCTCATGGGGATGTCAGAGAAAACAAGAGATAACTCAGGACATTATAAGATTCTTACAGAGAAATTGAAAGTAGAACTACAGAAATAAGGGGCCTTAATGGGAAGGCCCCTTGATGTCTTAATGGGAAACTGTTAAAGAGTATTGGAGGAGGGAATATAGGATCAGGAAGCTAGAGATGAACAGAAACAAAACACCACACAATGAAAGTACCTTAATATGCTGAGAGAAATAGAGTGTGTTCTCGAAAAGTTTCTGATACTTCCTTAAAATAATGGTTTATTTACTAGATTGGGTTTGGCCACATGTAACAGAAAAACCTAAAAATAGCAGTCGAAATAAGATGAAAGTTTATATCTCTTTTACAAACTAGAAGGCCAGAAATTGGTAGTATTAAAGCTCCAGGGTGTTAGAGACCCTGGATCTTTCTACATTGTTTTGCCATTCATGGCTTCCATTCTCTGTGGCAACTCATGGCCCAAAATGACTTCTGGAGCTCTGGTTATCATATACACATTCTAGGCAGCTGGAAGAAGGGGAAAAGAAGGGCCTACTCTCTCCCTTCGAAGGAGATTTTCCTGAAGTTATTCACAACACTTCTTCTTTTATCTTGTCAAGGAAATAATCATACCAGCACTTAGTTGCAAGAGAGGCTAAGTCCCCTATAAATGCAGCATTCTGTTCCTCAGGAGGACAGAGAATGCCTGTGGCAGCAGGCTCTGCCACAAATGGGTAAAGGATAAATATAACAATAATAATAATATTATAATAATTGACTTGATCTACCTCCTCCAAGACATCCACATCAGAATATTCCAGTACCCTAAGTAGGCACCATAGTACTTTTTATTATAAAATTTTTGACATGAAATCAATTTAGATACTTTTGTAGCAAGAATAATGGGAATAGATTGGCAATGAAGCCAAAAATGATATAACTGAGTTTGCATTGTATTATCATCACAAGATTCCCCTAATCTGGTCAGCTGGCTTTGTCCTCAGGCTGTGGTAGCTGGACACATGTGATAAGGAATCCTTTTACATTTTGTGTCATCTGTATTCTCATGTTGTTACACTGCAGATGGCTTAAAAATTGAACTTGCAGCAGCCCGTTTTTCTACTTACCTGTATTCATATTTCAAGCAAGCACAGGTCAAATTTCAAGGGAAAACTCTATCAAAAATGACATTTAACTCCCATATATTCAAATACTGCATAGAACCAAATGCTCACCTCTTTCTAAAATCATATGTAAGAATATAATTAAAGCAGAGAAAATTTTGAAGGAAAAATTAACATATATGTTGCATTGTTACATAAGGATAATATTCTTCTAAATAAATGTCTTTCTTTATTTTCTATAATGATAATAACAGCTAACATTTATTGAGTGATTATTCTGTGCCAAGAGCAGAGTTGAGTACTTTATCTTATTCAGTCAAAAACTCTTATAAGAGCTTCAGGGTGTTGTCTTAAAATTTTGTCCCTCGGTTCGGCGCCTGTGGCTCAAGTGGCTAAGGCGCCAGCCACATACACCTAAGGTGGTGGGTTCGAATCCAGCCTGGGCCCGCCAAACAACAATGATGGCTGCAACCCAAAAAAAAAAAAAAAATAGCCAGGCGTTGTAGCAGGCGCCTGTGGTCCCAGCAACTTGGGAGGCGGAGGCAGGAGACTCGCTTGAGCCCAGGAGTTGGAGGTTGCTGTGAGCTATGCCATGGCACTCTATCCAGGGGGACAGCTTGAGGCTCTATCTCAAA
>CAUYQV010112257.1:0-11393 GCA_963574575.1 Galagoides demidoff
GAGTGCCATGGCATCACAGCTCATAGCAACCTCCAACTCCTGGGCTCAAGCGAGTCTCCTGCCTCCGCCTCCCAAGTAGCTGGGACCACAGGCGCCCGCCACAACGCCCGGCCATTTTTTTGGTTGCAGTCATCATTGTTGTTTGGCGGGCCCGGGTTGGGGATTTGAACCCGCCACCTTAGGTGTACGTGGCTGATGCCTTAGCCGATTGAGCCACAGGCGCCGAGCCGGTAACATACTTTTAAAACAGTATCCTAGGCTTTAGGAAAGTCAATCTTTCTTTAATCTGAGTAGGGCTAAGTAATACACTAAGGTCTCCTGTCAAAAATACTCTATTTACTAAATATCATCAGGCCAAGTTTTTTCTGTTTGTTTGTTTTGTTTTGTTTTTGGCTAGGGCGGGGTTTGAACCCACCACCTCTGGTATATGGGACCAGTACCCTACTCCTTGAGTCACAGGTGCTGCCCATCAGGCCAAGTTTTATTTGTCTTAATTAACTGGAAAGTCTTGCGCCTAACTGTTGGGCCCAAATCCTGGCTCTGACACCAGTTGGGTTACTCTTGGATATGTTCTCTAACAGTCCTGTACCTCAGGGTCCTCGTCTACAAAGTGAGGCTAAAAGAGAACCCACCACATAATGTTGTTGAAAGGACATTAAAACAAATAAGTGGAAAGCATTTAGAACAGTTTTTGGCAAAAAGAAAGTACTCAGTAGGTCTACTAGTCATTATAATTCTGTGTTAAAATTGTCAAATATGTACTAGTAAGACAAGTTGTTACTAACTAAACCAAAACTCATTTGTGAACGTTCTGAACATGAGTAAATCTACAATTATGTCCCCCCAATAATGATAGTCATTAAAGAGAAAATTCGCTTTTCACAAAGCAATTTAGGTCGCTGCATAAGAGCAGAAATGAACTGTTAATTCTCTTCTGTGCCAAGCCCATCCCACTGAAACCCTTCACCAGGTCAGACCTCAGAAGGGACTGGACCCGTCAGGGCCAGCACTGGACTCTGTACCCGACAGGTACAGAGAAAGCAAACCATTCTGCCTGCTGCTCCTTAGCCCCAATGGACTGAGTGCCCACAGCCACCACCTGCAACTCAAAAGTAACTAGGGACTTAAGGAACCCCGCAAACAGACAACCTCTGTGACAAGGGGTGGCAATTTCCCCTCTAGGAGACCCTTTGTTACCTTATTCTGTTTCTCTTCTCTCAGCAGCAATAAAGTATTCAGTGAGAATTTAACCTTACCCACAACTCCTTTCTCAAGTTTTCATTCTCACGTTGACTTAGCCAATTCAAAACATCCTCAACCAAGTCATCCCTCCTGACCGTTAGATCCAAGGTGGGCCGGAGAAAAGGGGGTACTTCAGATCTTTGTGGTGCAATGTCTGACTTCAAAGCAGCTTTCACTCTTTCAAACTAGGAAAACAGAAATGTTTCACATCATTCTACCATTAGCACTAAATTTATTTCAATTTAGAAAGAAGATAAACTGGCTCTGTGTATAAGTGCACATCATCACATTTACAAAAAAAGAGCCTTAAATACATTCTCAAAGACAAATAGTATAGTCCTTACTGTCAGTGAGCACAAGAAATATGGGACCTGAAGAATCAAAGACTTCGGGGCCGGGCACGGTGGCTCATGCCTATAATCCTAGCACTCTGGGAGGCTGAGGTAGGAGGATCCCTTGAGCTCAGGAGTTAGATAGCAGCCTGAACAAGAACAAGACCCCATCTCTACCCAAAGTAGAAAAAAATGAGTTGGGCATGGAGTGCCAGCTACTCAGGAGGTCTGAGAAAGAGGGTCGCTTGAGCCCTGGAGTTGGAGGTTGCAGTGAGCTATGATGATGCTACTGCACTCTAGCCAAGATGACAGACTGAGACTTTGTCTAAGAAAATAAATAAATAAAATAAAAAGAAAAGACTCTGCGGTGGGTGGTGTCTGTGGCTCAGTGGGTAGGGCACCCGCCCCGTATACGGAGGGTGGTAGGTTCAAACCCAGCTCTGGCCAAATTGCACCCAAAAAATAGCTAGGCACTGTGGCGGGTGCCTGTAGTCCCAGCTACTCGGGAGGCTGAGACAAGAGAATCACCTAAGCTCAGAAGCTGGAGGTTGCTGTGAGCTGTGTGACGCCATGGCACTCTACCAAAGGCAATAAAGTGAGACTCTGTCTGTATAAAAAAAAAAGAAGACTCAGGGGAGCCAACCTGGATTAGTGGGTATATGACCAACAGCAGGTTTCCCTGGACCATTTTATCCCATAAACACAATTGTTAATGATTCGTTTACCAGAGTTAGCTACCATTAGGAGACTAAGACAACTAGCCAGGAGTCGTGGTGGGCACCTGTAGTCTCAGGTATTCAGGAGGCTGAGGCAAGGGGATTGCTTGAGCCCAAGAATTTGAGATTGCTGTGAGCTATGACACCAGAGCACTCTATCTAGGGTGATAGAGTGGGACTCTGTGTTTAAAAAAAAATAGACTAAGAGATGTGTTAGCATCCACTGAAACAGTGCACTGAGACACAGTAGTCTCATCTGGAAGACTGGAAGAGAAACATAGATGTCGAGAGACAAAGGAGGCCATGGGAAAAATCCAGGGATAACAGACCTCTTAAAGAAAACCTCTTCCATGGCACCTGTGGCTCAAAGGAGTAGGGCACTGGCCCCATATGCCAGAGGTGGTGGGTTCAAGCCCAGCCCCGGCCAAAAAACTGCAAAGAAAAAAAAAAAGGAAAGATAGCCTCTTCCAGCAGGAAAACTTAGACAAGAGATTTTAAGGGAGAGTTAATCTAAGAGAGATGAGGAGAGAGATAGAAAGACAGACAGAATGTCCATTCTGAAACCAAACGGCAATTTGAGATCATTGAAGTCCGTGGTTCTTAGCAGAAGCAGCAGGAATCACATATTAGTTCTACAAAATTATCACTAGAAGCTTGTTTAAAACGAAGAGAGAATGAATGGGTGATAAGAATTGAAGTAAAACAAATTTCACAAATCCTTTTTTCTTTCATCTTTCTTTGTAAAATATTTCATTATGGGCATCCTTAGAGCTCATAAATCAATTTCCTCTTTTGTTTTATTAATGTAAATACAGTATGTGAAAATACCTGTTTTAAGGACCTACATTTGAATATTATGCCTGTATGTCTGCATATGTAAAAGTGATGATGATGCCTAACACCTTTGGGTACTCTGTGCAAGGCAATTTTAAATGCTTTAGCTATATTAATAAATTTAATACTTATAAAAAGGCAATGAGGCAGACATTATCTGATAAATTTCCCTGGACATTATCAACTGTCCATTTTTAAGTTCAAAACCACTCACTGGGTATATCAACAAATATACCTCAGCTGGTGACAGTACTCTACATTGAAAAGAGGAGACTTTTTTTACAAACCTTTATTATGGTATCATCACAGAGTATCAGCCACTTATCAGGGTTCTAATTCCAAGAATCCTCTCCCACCTGCCTACTTACTGCCATATCTTTTCATGAGCTTGTACCTCCTTAAATACTGGTGTTATACTAATCAAGCCCAAGTTTTTACCCCTCTTTGAGTACTATTCAGAAGACTGCAGGCTGCTGCTGCCAACTTCAGGTAAAAACTCAACAACTAGACCAGTTGCCTAAGCTTTGTCCTTGGCTAGCAGGGCCTTGATATGGTTTAAGGGCAAGCCCACCCAAATCACTACAATCTGCCTTGCCTTCCTTGAACACCACGACTGTTTTCACCAGTGGGTGGCTCCTTTATCACCCCCTAAACATTGCATGCTTCAGAAGGCACTTATCACGTGATTTATGCTAATGAAGACAAAAGAAATAGGCATACATACCTGCATTATAAACTCTGAGTATGCATATAGTAGTTTTGTTTTCGACAGAATATTAAAGATAAATGGAAAGCGACTGAGTAAGAACAAATCTGGAATCTCCTAAAAATGGAAATGACAATAATTCTGATAAATTAAATGGCAGAGAAATCTTACACCCTCCCTCATAGCCTTCTACCACTGGGGCTGCAAGGTCTTAGTACTTCCAAGTAAATCAATCCAAACTCCTGATCAGTAGTACCTACAGCAGAAAATGTAGTTACATGTATCAATGAAAGATATATAAATGGAGAATCTTCAATGCCCATTTAATTTTGAAGTTAATACAAACTTCGGGCACTCTCCCAAAGAGTCTGCTCTGCTGCAACCTCGGTTTCTGCAGAGTGACTTAGCTCAGATGCATTTGGTAAATGAAGAAATGATACAATGTGGATAGCTCATTAGCTCCTATGTGATTTTTGCTGGTCAAGTGCAAGAAGGGGTAGAATTATATAACCTTCAGAGAAAGGAAAATACTCCTATTCTAGCAGCAGGAGCCCTTCAACTATATGTTCAGAAAATAAGGAATGAATATCAATACCCAAGACACCCTCCCCAAAGTTGCAGCCCTTTACTGCTCTTGGCTCCTGGTAAGTCTCCCTGCCTTCCACAGACCTCCACTTCCATCTGTGTTATCTCATCCTTCTCTAATTAGAGGGTGGATAGATTTCTACCCTTTTCTTTTTGTTCATTTTTCACATTATCATAGTACTGTCCACGAACTACTTACCTGGTTGATCCAAGTTCTCTCCCCAGGAATAAATCACTTTTCAGCTAATGCTCTGGCTACAAAATGGCACAGATTTTCAGAAATCTTACTTTTCCCATAATTCCTCCTCTTTCTGTTATGCAATTTTGCCGATACAAGGTTATCAGAAACGCATGTAGAAAGTGATAGCAAAAATGCCTGTATTAACTCAATGATTATGAATTTGCCACTTTAAACATGCCATACCTACCAGGACAGTTTGGGAAAAGAAGCTCCAATATACTTCTTTGTCAAAATCAAGGCAATGAGAAAGTTCATCTACTTCGAAAATATTTTCAGGTAGTTGACAGCTAGTCTGGTTTACCTTAAATAAAATATGATTGGTGAGATTAAATAAAATATGACTTGTGACTAAGAAAATAGAGTTATTAAAATCAAGCTGACTCTGCTTTTAGCTTCCTTAATGAAAAGTTAGAATAGGTCTTGCTTACAAAATAAATTCAAGACCTACTTATCTACCAACAGCAGAAAAAAATAATAAAACATGACTTGTGAGAAAGTTTTGTATTTAAAAATAATTTTGCTGTGTGGGTGCGGTGGCTCATGCCTATAATCCCAGCACTCTGGGAGACTAAAGAGGGTGCATTACTTGAGCTCAGGAGCTCGAGACTAACCTGAGCAAGAGTGAGACCCTGTCTTTACCAAAAATTAAAAAAATTGAGGCAAGACAATCTCTTGAGCGCAAGAGCCTTGAGGTTGCTGTGAGCTATGATGTCACAGCGCTCTACCCAGGGTGCCAGAGTAAGACTCTGTCTCTAAGAAAAAAAAAAAAGGCAATTTTGCTTAATGGCTGTTAATTAGATTCTATCTCATTCCTCTACCATTAAGAAATCTAAGATTTAATAGTCAAGACTCATGGTACGCCTACAGACTAGGACAAAATATTTGCTATCCACCTGATAAAGGGCTAATAACCAGAATCTATAAATAACTCAAGCAAATCAGCAAGAAAAAACCAAACAACCCCATTAAAAAGTGGGCAAAAGATAGGAACAGAAGGTTTTTAAAGTAGATAGACTAAGAGCCAATAAACATATGAAAAAATGCTCAATGTCTCTCTCTATTCAGAGAAATAAAAATCAAAACCACAATGAGGTATCACCTAATTCCCGTGTGAATGGTTCCTATAAAAAAAAAATCCCCAAAGAACAGGTGCTGATGTGGATGCAGAGAGAAAGGAACACTTACTTACACCCCACTGGTGGAACGGCAGACTCATACAACCTCTGTGGAAAGTCATATGGATATACCTCAAAGAAGTAAAAGTAGACCCACCATTTGCTCCAGCAATCCCACTATGGAGTATTTACCCAAAGGAAAAAGAGACACATGCACTTGACTGTCTACTGTAGAACAATCCGTAACCACAAAGATGCGGCACCAACCCAAGTGCCCATCAATACATGAGTGGATAATAAAATATAGTACACGTGGACCATGTAGTGATACTCATGGTCCAAATAAACAAAGTGATGAATTAATACTTTTTGCAACAACCTGGATGGAACTGGAGACCACTTTCTAAGTGAAATTTTGCAAGAATGGAAAAAAAGACACCACATGCATTTAGTATTAAACTGGGACTAACTGGTTGATACCCACGTGTACCTCTGGTGGTAAAACGCAACAGAAGGCAAGCAGGTGGAAGGGGGAGAAAGGAGGGGGAAATCCACACCGAAGGGGTACAACGTACATCGTGTGAGTGAGAAGCACACTTACGGCCTTGACTCGAACTGTACAAAGGCAATTCACGTAACCAAGACATTTGTGCCCCCATGATATTCTAAAATTTTAAAAAAGACTGAAGATATTATATAATGATAAACTTTTAGTTACTTTTTAATCCATAGGAAAGTCATAAAGAACATTAAGTCCAAAGGGGAGAAAAATGAGTGCAATAGGAATCCAAAGTACTCTGGGGTCCAGTTCTTCATGTCTTATCCTTCAGAACTTCACAATACGCATGTGTCATTTACAGATATTCACCCTGCTGAGGTCTGTGTGGAACATTCCTCTGCTAAACTCTGAGGGAATTTTCCACCCTCTATCCCATGATATGCTCAGGGTTATTATGACACACGTATGAACACCCTGACGTCAGTCAGTGAAGCCACTGACTAATAATGACAATAGATGCTTTGGACATTAGTGACCATCAGTATTTGACCTGGAGGGGCATAGTGATGGAATAAATGACTGACTCTCAGGAGGTAGTCTAAAAACCCACCTTGGTTGTATAGGCTGAGAACAGGTGTGCAGAATATTCTTTGACTCTTACCCAGACCTCAAACCATCCAGGCCTCCCAGTCCTATCACACACAACATAGTGACACTCCGCCACCCTGTATCTATGGTCCTCTGCACCTACTGATCTCAGCCTTGTACTGTCACTATCAGTTAAGGTTCCTAAAGTCATGGAGATAGTGGCTTCTTGTGGTCCTCCTCCTGAGGTGGGGGGGCTGACAAATATCAAATATTTTGATTTGATAAATTGAAAAAATCTAGGCATAGTTTTTTTTATTATTGGGGATTCATTGAGGATACAAAGAACCAGGTTACACTGCTTGCATTTATTAAGTAAAGTCCCTCTTATAATTGTGTCCCGCCCCCAAGATGCGTGTCACACACTGTGACTCCCCACCCGCCTCCCACCTTCCCTCTCTCTGCTCCCCCATTCCCAGCATCAACTGTCCTCATATCAGAATTGAGTACATTGGATTCTAACTTCTCCATTGTTGTGATACTTTACTAAGAAGAATGTGTTTCAACTCTATCCAGGTTAATACAAAAGACGCAAAGTCTCCATCTTTTTGTGGCTGAAGAGTATTCCATGGTATACATGTACCACAGCTTATTAATCTATTCTGGATTGGTGGGCATTTTGGTTGTTTCCACAATTTGACAATTGTAAATTGAGCAGCAATAAGCAGTCTAGTGCAAATGTCCTTACGATAAAATGATTTTTTTTCTTCTGGGTAGATGCTCAAAACATACACTGAGGGAATCCCTATTCAACCAATGGTGCTAGGAGAACGGGATAACCACATGTAAAAGACGGAAACTGGACCCGTACCTTTCTCCACTCACTAAAATTGACTCAAGATGGATAAAAGATCTAAATCTAAGGCATGAAACAATAAAAATCAAAAAACAAACAAAGACTTTATGAAGAAGACTCCAGTGACAATTGCAACAACAAAAAAAATAAACAAAGAGGACTTAATTAAACTGAAAAGCTTCTACATAGTTAGACAACAAACAAAGCAAATAGATAACCATCAGAATGGGAAAAGATGACTGGGCACCCGTAGCTGTGGTTAGGACGCTGGCCACATGCTGTGGGGCTGGTGGATTTGAATCCAGCCTGGGCCTGCTAAATAAAAACAAATAGCCAGGCATTGTGGTGGGCACCTGTAGTCCCTGCTACTTGAGAGGCTGAGGCAAGAGGATTGCTTGAGCCCAAGAACTTGAGGTTGCTGTGAGGTAAGATGCCACAGTATTCTACTAAGGGTGATGAAGTGAGACTCTGTCTCAAAAAAAAAAAAAAAAAGGGAAAATATATTTGCATATTGTGAATCAGACAAAAGATTGATAACTAGGATCTATAGAGAACTCAAATCAAGCAACATAAAAAGAGCCATTAATTCCTTATATCAATGGGTGAGAGAGATGAATAAAACCTTCTCTAAAAAAGACAGATAAATGGCTAACAAACATATGAAAAAATGCTCGTTGTCCCTCATTATCAGAGAAATGCAAATCAAAACCACCTTGAGATATCACTAACCCCAGTGAGAATGGCCTACATCATAAAGTCTCAAAGCTGCAGATGCTGGCGTGGATGTGGAGAGAAGGGAACACATTTACATTGCTGGTGGGACTGCAAACTAACACAACCTTTTTGGAAGGAAGTATGAAGAGTCTTCAAAGAACTCAAACTAGACCTCCCATGTGATCCTGCAATCTTGGCATGGATTTGATGAAACAGACTTTCATAGTTACCCATTAGGGTTAAAGGACAGAGCAGGATCCCTTGAGGATTTCCTTTATTGCTGCTTCAGTATTTCCCACAATTCTCTGTGTAAGTGGCAAAAGCTTGTAAGGGGAAAAATACCCCCCAGAGGATGTGTAATTACAGAAGAGCTCCCTGTCAAGTCCACACATCTAAAAAGCTTCAAGCCAGAAATTTATAGTAGTACCTAACTGATATCTCCATGACCCTGGCAGAAGAAAATTCTCACTAAAGAAACTCAGCCTTCAAATAATTCCAAATGATAAACTTCCAGAAAAAATACACATACACAAATCACAAAACATGTGATAATAAAAGCAATGGAGGAAGATTCAGCAGAACAGAGAGGTAACAGAAACTGCCTGCGGAGAAACTGCCTCAGATACCAGTGATAAGGCATATTCATTTATACAGATAAAAGGAAAACTTGGAAAGAAAACAAAAGCATCAAGAAATTACAAATGATGAACAAGAAAATAAATGTAAAGAGCCAATCAGAATACCTAGAAATGAAAAACATTAATACTTGAGGTTAAAACTTATAAGGCCAGTATTGGTAGCAGGCAAGACCACTGAAAAGAGAACTCATCTAGAAGGAGGGGCAGGGAGCTGAAGAGAGGAAAAATACGACAGAAAGTTTGAGACACGGCACATAAGACTGAGAAGCTCCAACATTAGTAACTGGAAGAAAGTCAGTATTTGTTTCGATTTAAATGTGTAACAATTTATAAAAAGAAGGAACATCCTAAACCCATAAAGGTTATTTTCAAAAATCCTATAGTAAGCAATATTCACACATTTCCTTTAAAATCACAGAGACTAGGTACCCACTATTATCACAACTTCTTCTTCCTCTTTTTTTTTTTTATTGTTGGGGATTCATTGAGGGTACAAGATACCAGGTTGCACTGACTGCATTTGTTAGGTCAAGTCCCTCTTATAATTGTGTCTTGCCTCCAAAACATGTAGTATCACAGCATCTATTGGACATCATACTAGAAGCTTTAGCTAGCGAAACAAAGCATAGGACAGTAATAAAGAAAATAAAGAAAAAATTATAGAAAATTCGAAAGAATCTACAGATGAATACTAAATACAACATGAGAATATGGCAGACTCGCTGGATGTAAGAACCAATATCCCCAAATAAATATATTTCTATAAACCAATAATAGATAATATTGTTTTTATGATACCATTTACAACAGCCTAAAAAACTGAAATATCTTGGCAGAGATTTGATGAAATAGACTTTCTGGGTAAATAACAAAACTTTATTAAAAGACAACCTAATAGAGAAATAGACACCATAAAGATTTACATTAGTAAAGATGTCAATTATCCCCAAAGTGAAATATAGATTCAATGCAACTCCAAATTCCTAATAAGATTTGGTATATGTGTGTGTGTGTAACTTCGCAAGCTAATTTAAAAATTTATATGGAAGAGCCAAGGGCCAAAAATAGGGCTAAGGGGTCCTATATGCACATGTGACGCCCCTTATGCTGTGTGACAAAACTAAGGCAGGGAAACAGCAGAGGGCTCTTTGCAGAACTCTAACATTTCTTTTTTTTTCTTTTTCTTTTCTTTCTTTCTTCCTTTCTTTTTTTTTTTTTCTTGAGATAGTAGAGTCTCATAGCCATTGTCCTGGGTAGAGTGCCATGGTGTCATAGTGATACTGGAAAAGTGGCGCCCCAGCTAGCTCAGCTGAGCGGAGCTGGGGAACCTGGCACCTCTGTCTTGGCGGCAGCAGCTGGCAAAGAAACCCGCAGGCTGGAGCGAATGAGGAGCTTCCATCCCCCACCAGAGGCTCCAGTAGAGTGGGGCTGGGGGACCTGCCCCCTCCATCTTGGCTGCGGCAGCTGGCAGAGGAGCCAGCAGGCTAGAGCAAGTGGAGGGAGATTTTCTCCCCCCACCAGAGGCTCCAGTAGCTAAAAAGGACCGGACACAAGCCGGGAAGACACTGACACCTCTAGTGCATCCCTAATTGGTCCATCTTTAATCCTGCTCCTGATTGGTCTTATTTTCAGGAGAAAATAGACCAATCAACTCAGCTTTCAGCTCATTGGACAACTGCCCTTATATAAACCCCTGAGTAGACAGCCTAGGGGCAGATCGGTGCAGACCTCCGAGGGAGAGAAAGCAGGAAAGCAAAGGCCTCAGCAGATTGTTGCAGACCATTGAGGGAGAGAGAGCAGGAGAGGAAGAGCTATAACACTTGCATCCTGCTCTGTAAGGAAGTTTGGCTCTTTGCAAGAGCTGAAACACTTGTATCCTGCCCTGCAAGGAGGTTTGGCTCTTTGTAAGAGCTGGAACACTTGTATCCTGCCCTGAAAGGAGGTTTGGCTCTTTGTAAGAGCTGGAACACTTGTATCCTGCCCTGCAAGGAGGTTTGGCTCTTTGCAAGAGCTGGAACACTTGTATCCTGCCCTGAAAGGAGGTTTGGCTCTTTGTAAGAGCTGTGACACTTATATAAAACCTATCTTATCCTGCTCTGCAAGGTTTGGCTCTTTGTAAGAGCTTTAATACCTGTTAAATAGAACCTAACTTCCAGGCGCCAGCCATGTACACCTAAGGTGGCAGGTTCAAATCCCCAGCCCGGGCCTGCCAAACAACAATGATGGCTGCAACCAAAAAATGGCCGGGCATTGTGGCGGGCGCCTGTGGTCCCAGCTACTTGGGAGGCTGAGGCAGGAGACTCGCTTGAGCCCAGGAGTTGGAGGTTGCT
>CAUYQV010112261.1:0-10330 GCA_963574575.1 Galagoides demidoff
TCAGCAATAGACACTATGGAAAATCAAATCATGTCCATTCATAGTGCAGCAATTTGTTTTGGTTCCAGAAAGAAAAGATGGAAGAAGAGTGAGCCCAATTTCAAAAATCACAACCCTGAGTCTCACTCTGTCACCCAGACTGGACCACAGTGGTGCAATCACAGTTCAATGCAGCCTTGAACTCCTAGGCGCAGGCTATTTTCCTGACTCAACTTCCCCTACAGATGGGACTACAAGTGCACTCCACCACAAGGGCTACCTTTTCTTACTTGTTTAGAGATGGGGGTCTTGTGATGTTGCCCAGGTTGCTCTTAAACAGCTGGCCTCAAGCAACCCCTCCCACCTCAGCCTCCCCAGTTGCTGGGATTCCAGGTGTGAGCCACTGCACCTAGGTTTATTTATTTATTTTCACGGCATAATTTTGTCATGAACTTTTTTGGCTATTTAAATAAGCCATGAAAATCACCAACCTCTTCATTTTATGATAAGGAAACTGATATTAGGAGGGTATGGTCACTTGACCATAACCACAAAGCCCAGCTAGGCCTGGATATCAGGTTGGCTGGTGTTCAGTTTGGACAGAATTCATTTAATAAGCAATCACTAAACTCTGTGATAAAAGAGACCCCTAACAAACTAGCCACATAACTCTGAAACATTATTTCTCTCTATCCCTTCGAAAAGGAAAGTAAAAACAGAATGAACAAACTGTGTGGCCTGCCCTCAAACACAGAAACCAGGATCTGATGTAGCCATGTCCGTGATATTGGAAATGATAAACACACTTACACATTTTGCCTCTGGAAGACTTGGATCGTTTTTAATTGTTATCTTTTTTGCTTCTTCTAGGTTCTTTTCTCTTCGAAAATTATCTTCTGCCTTTTAACAATAAAGCAGTTTGTTAAAGTGATTTCTGGTGTTCTGGCTCTAACAGTTGCTTACGGTGGCAATTCATTACTCACCTCTTTCTTTTCCCGGGATTCACTCTTCATTTGTTCCCTATGCCACATTTTTTTAATGTTCTTCATCTGTGTTTTAGAAATAACATCCCACCTCTAAAGAGATAAACAGTTAATTTTTTTAAGAACTCTATTTTCATAAAAATTTATCACAAAATATAATTCTGTAAAGCTTTTAATTCACCCTACCTCATTTTCTTTTTGTGAATCTACATAAATAGTGGGAAATGGTTCTTTTCCCACAGTCATCAAAGCCTTGGGTAGAGAGAGAGAGAAAAAAAAGAAATTTATTTAATATTGTACAATATTTAAAATCAAAGCAACACCTTAACTATGGGGCACCTTGAACAATCCAGAACACCATCAAGAGCCAATAAGAAAGCAGAAAGACCTCAAGAGCCAAAGGCTGACATTGGCAGTGATGGGCTGAACATACTAAGATGCACTTGGTTTAAAGTGGAAGCCCTCAGGTCCTCTCACAAACAATTCCAACAAGTTTAGTCGTACAGTATACAGTTCCCCAGGACAGACTAGCAGTAACACTAGATCAGAAGTGGCTATAGTGACCAAGCAGAGGTACAATGACAACAGAAGAAACACTTAACAGCAAAAGCCAAGAGCAAGTGACACATGAGAAGCTGGTCCTCTGTAAGAAATCACAGAAATATCTAAGACATTTTTGTTGGTTTATTTATTTCTTTATTGGCGACAAAGTCTCACTTTGTTGCCCTTGATAGAGTGCCATGGCATCACAGCTCACAGCAACCTCAAACTCTTGGGCTCAAGCAATTCTCTTGCCTCAGCCTCCCAAGTAGCTGAGACTATAGGTACTCGCCACAATGCCCGGCTAATTTTAGAGATAGGGGTCTCACTTTGGCTCACTCTGGTTTTGAACTAGTGAGCTCAGGCAATCTACCTGCCTCGGTCTCCCAGAGTGCTAGGATTATAGGCTTGGGTGTAAGACTTTTTTTTTTTTTTGAGACAGTCTCAAGCTGTCACCCTGGGTAGAGTGCTGTAGTGTCACTGCCCACAGCAATATCAAACTCTTGGGCTTAATCGATCCTTTTGCCTCAGTCCCAAGTAGCTGGGACTACAGGCACCTGCCGCAATGCCTGGCTATTTTTCGGTTGTAGTTGTCATTGTTGTTTTAGCTGGCCTGGCTGGGTTTGAACCTGCCAGCCTCGGGTGTATGTGGCTGGCGCCCCATCCACTGAGCTACAGGCACAGGTGCCACTGAGTGTAAGACATTTTTGAAACTCAACAAAATAATGGTCAAGTACACAAAAGGCAAAGCTTCATTTAGTTTGAAAATTTTCCACATGTAGAATAATACCCCTTTTCACCAAACTAGGACACATCAGGCATTGCTATGCTATGTATCATTTAATAGTTTATATTTTGTGTTTTTTAATATAGTTGACAGTATATTAAAACTGATATTCTGTTGCTTCAAATATTCCTTCAAAATCTCTCCCAAGTTATTAAGTCAAATAAGAAATGCAGTAAGTCATTCTCTTGGTGAAAGATCTGAAAGGTTCCAAAACCTGACCTTTTCTAAAGGGGACACAGTGGCTGCTGCAAAGGACAGAATTTGGATCTTTTGAAAACATCCAAGAGAGTTCACTTTTTTTTTTTTTGGTCGGGGCTGGGTTTGAACCCACACCTCCGGCATATGGGGCCAGCACCCTACCCTTCTGAGCCACAGGCACCACCCAAGAGTTCACTTTTTTAAACAATAGATGTTGTAGGGCTATGTGCAGGTCACTTGGAATTCATTTACTACCTACTGGTCTATACTACTGTCATTAATAAATGCAGACAGATCCTGCCTTTTGTATCACTGAAAGAACCAAACTCTCATTCCCCAAATCAGAACAGCACACTTTTGTTAACAGAAACATCCTGGTGACATTCACCTAAATGGTGTTGTCAGTTTGGGAGAGCCACAAGGAGGCATTCAATAATGCAGAAATGAGAGAAAGACTTCCCTTTAAGAGTTAAAAAGCCAGCCCCATGTTGACATGCCGAAGCACAACCAGATATCATGACCTAGGACGATCCAAGGTTGGGACTTGATAACAGCTAAATAAATGTTGTCAAATAGTTATCAAAAAGAGGGATTGGTGAGACATGGATGCACAGAAAAAGGACTGTCAGGGCACTGCTTTTCTAGGAAGGTCCAACGAAGGAACTTTCAGCCGTCTTCTTTATGTGAATGGATTCTAGCATTTGAGTTCAAAAGTTAAGTTCATGGACCACTTTAAGAAGATGTCTTGGGTTACACCTTAACCTGATGCAATTAGTTACCTAACATCCATGGTGAGTCCAAGCTCTAAAAGAACCCAATTTGGCTTTCCATACAAGTCTGCTTTGAGAGAATGTGCTAAACTCATTCAACGATCCTAAGGTCTAAGAAATAATAATGCATTATTAAACTGGCATTCTAACTTTAAGCTCCTTGTGTCTGCTTTGAGAAATAGGTCCATTCTTGGTGTGCTGATATAAATGAGGTCTTTGAGTCGCAAGGCTGAGGATCCCCTTCCAGATAGTGGTAAATTCACCAAATGCCTCTTAGTAGTCACCTGGCCACGTGCTTGGTGAAACTAAGGAAGAGTAGTCACCTGGCCACGTGCTCAGTGAAACTAAGGAAGAGTAGTCACCTGGTCACGTGCTCAGTGAAACTAAGGAAGAGTGATATTTATTTTTACAAGAACTGAAAAACTGGCCATCTGACTCACTGCATGGAAAAATTCCAAGACATAACACAATGTGTGAAGGAAGAAAAAAAGAACACCTTTTAAAAACATTCAAGTAAGTTTAGACTTTGATCATCTAAATACTTCTAAAGCCATACATCTATATATTCCTTACTTACCTTTTTTGGAAAATATGCTTGAAAACCTAGTGCTTGAAGTAGAATTCTTGACAAGTCACAAAGAAACTGACATTAAATCATTAATAAATGCAGAGTCATTATCCTAATTAGACACTACCTTGAGACCCGTTTTAAATGGTTTTTCCTTGGTTCCATCTCCTGTAGCATCGTTCCCCTCTCGATCTGAGACATACAGCTCTGCTGTTTTAAAAATGAGAGCAGGTTACTTTTCAGACAATAATAATCAGTCACTTAATAGTGCAACTACTTCATCCACGCTTTACCTTTGTAAAGAAGCATCTTTTCAGTAAACATTAATGAGGTTCATAAAAAAATTAATATCCTAATTATGTTCTTATTCCCCCCACTTCGATGATTACCTATCTCATAAAAACATACTAGTTACAGATTTAACTTTATTTTTATATTTTTTTGAGACGGAGCCTCAAGCTATCCCCCTGGGTAGAGTGCCATGGCATCACAGCTCATAGCAACCTCCAACTCCTGGGCTCAAGCGAGTCTCCTGCCTCCGCCTCACAAGTAGCTGGGAACACAGGCGCCCGCCACAACGCCCGGCCATTTTTTGGTTGCAGCCATCATTGTTGTTTGGTAGGCCCAGGCTGGGGATCCGAACCCGCCACCTTAGGTATACGTGGCTGGCGCCTTAGCCGATTGAGCCACAGGCGCCAAGCCACAGATTTAACTTTAAAAATGAAATCTGATAATTTTAATTTGTGATACTTACTCTCTCTACTTCGTTACCCACAGATAAAGCAAGGGCTTTGACGTTGGCCAGACCTACACTGGAATCTTGCTGTAACCCTGGGGAATTTGCTTAACCTTTCTGAGCTTATTTGCTATCTATAAAACGTTAAAAACTGAGGATGAAATAAAATAACACATACAAATCAGATAACCATGTTCTCTCTGATCTTTAAAGGAAACCGAAACTCTGACTTTAGACAAATTGCAAAAGGCCTCATAACCTCATAAGCCTCATTGAGGCTTAACAGTGACAACAGTCCAGATCTCCTAAACCTTTTTTTTTGCCTTACTGCACGATAAGGTCTCCCTGGAAATCCCAATAAAAATGAGACCGGGCGGAAGAGAATTAGAATTCTAATGTCCTTTCCTGACAATCGCTTTGAAAAATTGCATATTTGGGGCTGCCTTATGAATCCCTCATGGCTTCTAAATATCGGCGCAATCACGGGATATTTCACAGTGGGGCAGGGCTCAGAACCGCCACCGTCGCAGCGTCGGGGCACAGAGAGCTCGGTGACACCCCAACCTGGCCCATCAAGTCCCGGGCCCAACCTCCCCTCCTCCCTCCCTCCCGTAGGTCCGCAAACCTATACAGAGCGACTACTCTGCGCCAGGCACTACGGTAAGCGTTGGAATTCGGTTGGACGAAGCTTCCTTAAAAAACCCAGATAGGGAGCACCGCGCCATGCACCTCGCTCACCCACCTAGCACCATCCCTGCGGTCGCTCTGGTGACCTCTAAGGACATCGACTCCAACACAACCACCGCCTTATCACCCCAACGTGCACTGGAGGTTTCCTCCACTCAAGCGTTGCATCATATTGCGTAGCGTCGAGGTCGCTCGAGTGAGTCAGCCTAGCGTCGAGATCCATTGGTTACGGGAGGTGGGCGAGTGACGCTCAAGCCGCCATCTTTGTTCAGGGCAGAGGTAACTTCCGGGCCCGGAGTCGCCCCGCCCAGTCTTGCCCAGCCAGAGACTACCTGGCCGCAAAACCCAGGCGCCTGCTCCAGGCTTTCATTATATAGTCCCCCAACTCCTACCTAAGCTTTCTATTCTGAATCCTCCAATTCTACCCCAGCTGGAGGCGTGCCTGGTCCTCTTGCAAACCAGACCAAAGATGTCCAGAGGCTGCAATTCTAGTTCAATTAATGTCATCAGTAAATGTACTGGGCGCTAGCAGCAAGAGGCGAGTGCACGGTGATGGAGATGGAGAATTACCCGTCTCGCACGCGGGAAAAAGTTCTAACTTTCTAACTTCAACGAATGAATGTATCTCTGTGTTTGGGACAAAAACTATGGTATATTATCATTTAATGTTTTAAGAATCTCTACTAGGGGCTCGGCGCCTGTGGCTCAAGTGGCTAAGGCGCCAGCACCTACACCCAAGGTGGCGGGTTGGAATCCAGCCCGGGCCCGCCAAACAATGACAGCTGCAACCAAAGAATGGCCGGGCGTTGTGGCGGGCGCCTGTGGTCCCAGCTACTGGGGAGGCTGAGGCAGGAGACTCGCTTGAGCCCAGGAGTTGGAGGTTGCTGTGAGCTGTGATGTCACAGCACTCTACTCGGGGGACAGCTTGAGGCTCCTGTCTCAAAAAAAAAAGAATCTCTACTAGGGGACCGGGTTCGATGGCTCACACCTGTAATCCTAGTGCTCTGGGAGACATAGGCAGCGGGAGTTCTATACCAGCCTGAGCAAGAATGAGACCTCATCTCTACTATCAATTAAAATTTTAAAAAATTACCCAGGCATCGTGGCGGGCGCCTGCAGTCTCAGCTATTGTGAGGCTGAAGCAAGAGGATCACCTGAGCTCATGAGTTCAAAGATGCAGTGAGCTGTGATTGCACCACTGCATTCCAGCCTGGCCAACAGAGTGAGATCCTGTCTCAAAAAGAACAATAATAAAGTAAAATAAGAAGTAACATTTCATAACTTTTGCCATGTTCAGTTCATTGGACTTGAGTCACATGGTCCAACCCAAAGGCAGAGTGGTACCCAAGAGCATGAGTATGAGGAGGCAGGAATCACAGGGTTCCCTGAGAAAGCTGTCCATCACAGTGCCCAGAATTGAAGCTTCAGTGCCTTTTATTTTCATTATTATTATTATTTTTTTTTAGAGACACAGTCTCATTTTATTGCCCTTGGTAGAGTGCTGTGGTGTGTTAGCTCACAGCAACCTCGAACTCCTGGGCTTAGGCAATTCTCTTGCCTCAGCCTCCTGAGTAGCTGGGACTACAGCCAACCGCCACAATGCCGGGCTATTTTTTGTTGGAGTTTGGCCAGGGCCGGGTTCAAACCACCACCTTTGGTACATGGGGCCGGCGCCCTACCCACTAAGCCATAGGTGCTGCCCTTCAGTGTCTTTCATAACCTTATCTATTAGGTGACTTGTCATTATTTATGTAACCCTGGTACAACATGGGAGGGAACTCCACAAGGGGGTGAACACCAGGAAGTGGAGTTCAGTGGGCACCATCTTCAAGGCTGCCCACCACAGCCTGCAGCCAGTGGGGAAGCCATAGCCCAGGTGGCAACAAGGGACTGTTATCTGAACTGCCCTTCATGAATTTAGTTTTATCTGATCCTTAAAACTGGATGTGCACGGTAACATTCCATTGTGAAGAAAAAAGTATGTACATAAGACTGGGCCTTGGGCGGTGTCTGTGGTTCAGTGAGTAGGGCGCAGGCCCCATGTACCGTGAGTGGCTGGTTCAAACCCAGCTCTGGTCAAACTGCATAAAAAAAAAAAAAAAGCCGGGCCTTGTGGCAGGCACCTGTAGTCCCAGCCACTCAGGAGGCTGAGGCAAGAGAATTGCCTAAGCCCAAGAGCTAGAGGCTGCTGTGAGCTGTGACGTCACGGCACTCTACCAAGGGTGACAAAGTGAGACTCTATCTCTAAAAAAAAAAGACCAGGCCTTGTTATGGAGGGAGAAAAAAATCACTAGACAAATAATCTTCAAAATGCCTTTATTTAGACCCGCTGGCCAGATGTCTCCGCAAGTCTCTGAGAGACCAGGGGAGAGCAGACCAACTGGAGTTAATGCACAGCTTTTATAGGTTGAGTGACGTAGCAAGTAAACTGCAGAACTCCACATACTCCATTATCCACAACCATCTGGCTTAAAAGAATAATTGAATGGGACAGACATGGTGGCTTATCTCTGTAATCCTAATACCTTGGGAGGCTGATGCAATAGATCGTTTGAGCTCAGAAGTTTGAGACCCATCTCTACAAAAAATAGAGAAATTAGTCAAGGCCAGGTGCGGGTGACTCACACCTAATCCTAGCACTTTGGGAGGCCAAGTTGGGTGGATTGCTTGAGCTCACAGGTTCAAGAGCCCATCTCTAAAAATAGCTGGGTGTTGTGGTGGGTGCCTATAGTACCAGCTACTCAGGAGGCTGAGGCAGGAGGGATTACTTGAACTCAGGAGTTTGAGGTTGTGGTGAGCTATGATGATGCCACTGCACTCTAGTCTGAGCAACACTGTGAAACTCTGGAAGAGGCGGGAGGCAGGGGGGCAGGAAGAGGAAGAAGGAGAAAGAAGGAGGAAGAAGAAGGAAGAAAAGGAAGAAGAATTGAATGGCCTACTGGGAATCACTTATGGCCCCTGTGAGGGTGCTATATATACTTTGAGTCAGCAGTCAATACAGGGTGCAATCCCCTCCCCCCAACAGAAACCATGCTATTAATTTTTTTACTGCTTGTTGGTTTTAAAGAACTCTGCAGTGTTGGGGGTCAGGGTGTCCCAGTTCCCCAGATCCAGTTGACCTGGTTTGATTACTTGGCTGAGCTAGAAAATTCAAGTGAGGCACGGTGGCAAACAAAAACAAAAGTGAGTGGTCACTGAAACTAAAACTGGTGCAGCACAAGCAGCATGAATAGAAAGAAAAAGTAACCTGCACAAGTTTCAGTATAACAAAGAGAAATTTTATTTAAGAACAAAGGGAAAACTTAGAGCACTTGCAAAGAGAGTCAGAAGTGGGTTTCACTCTTGGAAGAGAAGAGGTGAGAGAGTCGGAGACAGCAAAGGCTGTCAAGCGGTACAAATACCCTCTTTCTCTCTGTTTGAAATTGGTTGCAACTCTTTCATTGGCCTCTCTGCGTCCAGGCATCATTGCTCTTTTCTATTGGTCATTGGTTACCTAGATTATCTCGTTGGCAAGACCAGCTGAGTGGTGCAGAGTCCTGTGGGCTCTCCAGACTTCTTGTACAGTAGGTCAGGCTTTCCTCCCATTCCCCTTGAAGCCCCTTTCTTCGTGTCCTTTCTCATCTAGGTATCTCCATTTGTGTGAAATAAATTGAGATGTCTGTGACCACACTGAAGCCAGTAGGCAGGAATCTTTACCGCTGTTTTCCCAGAAGAAAGAACCTCTCCTAATACCAGTGAAGGCCACAGGACTGGGAACGGAGAAAGGAAATACAGCTCCATGGCTACCGCAGACCACTTCTCCCCCCATGACCCTCAGTAGTCTCTCCTGTTCCCAGGGGCATTCGGTCGTCATCTGCCCATGGCAGGCATTGCACGTGCCTGTGATCGCTGTGTCTGGTAGTGGCCCCTACATGGCACCACTAGACTGCAGGGAGATGCTTGTACCTTTCAGAGCCTTACGTAACTCTTAGGCCGACAGGCTCATTTAGTCTGACCTCCCTCCGGAAGCAGAAATTTCCTTACGAGTCTGAAAGAGTCACTTTCAGTCCTCACGGGCCACCGTACCGGGCGTCGGCCTCAGTTTAGGGCACTGGACGCCGGCGCCGCCATGTTGTCTCCGGGCCACTTCCGCGTTTCGCTCACTCAGTTCTGCTCTTCCGGCTCCCTGCTCGCGGCGTTGCACCTTTGGAGGTAGAGGGAGCTGAGAGTGCACTTCTAAGTTGCAGGAAAGCTGCCTTCGGGCATTGTTCCCCAACAAACTTACAGACGTCTTCTAGTAGCCGCCTTATCATTTCAGGGTTTTGCTCCTCTAAACAAAGAGAAGTGACAAAAATTACTGCGCCCCGGAGCTCCTCTGCCTATCCCGGGACCGGAGACGGGAGAGAGTTCAGCAATGTTCGCTTAATTAATGAATCAGAACAATCAAAAAAATCTCAGTAATACAGTTTGTAGCTGCAGACTGAAAGTGGGAGTCATCATTACGATGAAACATTTGAAGAACTGAAAACGTAACTTTTCCTTGTAGACTTACATTTAAGACTTAGGTTTGCTGGTTAATTTACTCCCTGGAGAACCTTAACTTCGGTGATTCCCAGGCTTCTTCATGTTAGTGAACAGCTTCGTTGTAAGCCCGTTCTTTCTCCCTGAAAACAACAACGCCAACAGCAAGAAGTTTGAAGTAAAATAATTTTAAAGTCCTGCTGGATGAACACAGTTTAAGGAAGGCTAATAATGATGACTCTCGTCCAGCTAGACCCCTGAAGTGATATCATAGTTGTAGAACACAGATTATTATTGTTGTTGTTGTTATTTGAGACAGTCTCATTTCATAGTCTTCCGTAGAGTGCTGTGGCGTCACAGCTCACAGCAAACTCAAACTCTTGAGCTTAAGCAGTTCTCTTGCCTCAGTCTCCGGAGTAGTTGGGTCTACCGTCGAGGTTCACAAGACCCGGCTATTTTTAGAGACGGGAGTCTCACTCTTGCTCAGGCTGGTCTCAAACCCATGAGCTCAGGCAATCCACCCACCCACAGTGCTAAGATTACAGGCATGAGCCACCGTGCCCCGCCAGAATTCTTATTTTC